>JAYKAV010003122.1:366859-484547 GCA_035582835.1 Phoebastria nigripes | reverse complement strand
AACTGTGGCCTGCACTCTGCCGCCAAAGGGATTGAGAAAAAGGCATTGGCGATATCAGTGGTGGCATACCACTTGGCTGCCTTTGACTCCAGTTCGTATTGAAGTTCTAGCATGTCCAGCACGGCAGCGCTCAGAGATGGCGTGACTTTGTCCAGGCCACGGTAGTCTACTGTTAGTCTCCACTCTCCATTAGACTTTCGCACTGGCCATATGGGACTGTAAAAGGGTGASCGAGTCTTGCTGATCACTCCCTGGCTCTCCAGTCGACGAATCAGCTTATGGATGGGAATCGGAGTCTCGGTTGGTGCAATATTGCCGCCGGTGCACTGTTGTGGTAGCAATCGGCACCCATTGTTCTTCGACCCTCAGCAACCCCACAACAGAAGGGTCCTTTGAGAGACCAGGCAAGGTAGACAGCTGTTTAATTTCCTYYRYCTCCAAGGCAGCTAYACCAAAAGCCCACCGGTACCCTTTTGGGTCCTTGAAATACCCTCTCCTGAGGTAGTCTATGCCAAGGATGCACGGAGCCTCTGGGCCAGTCACAATGGGGTGCTTTTGCCACTCATTCCTGGTTAGGCTCACTTCGTCCTCCAACACAGTCAGCTCTTGGGATCCCCCTGTCACTCCAGAAATACAAATGGGTTCTGCCCCTTCATAGCCTGACGGCATCAGGGTACACTGTGCACTGGTGTCCACAAGAGCCTTATACTCCTGTGGGTCTGATGTGCCAGGCCATCGAATCCACACAGTCCAGTAAACCCGGTTGTCCCTTTCCTCCACCTGGCCRGAGGCAGGGCCCCTCTAGTCCTGGTCATCGTATTCGCTACCCACTTCTTCTAAGTACGAATCAGGAGTCCCTTTATTAAGATCGGAAGTGGAATCAGCCCTTCTGCGCTGTCTGGGGAACTGCTCCCTGGCGACTGGAGCAGCAGTTTTCCTGGAAGAACCCCCTTGTGTGATTGTTTTTCCTTGCAGTTCACATACCCGTGCCTCTAGGGTCGAGGTAGATTTTCCACCCCACTTCCTCATGTCCTCTCCATGGTCACGCAGGTAAAACCACAGGGTGCCCCGGGGTGTGTATGCATGGTATCTTCTCTCTTGAGCAGAGGGAYGCCTAGTCCTAATGGCTGAGATACTGGCCTGTGCAGGTGGGGAGTAGGACATATCCTCTTTGAGTTGCTGGACCGCCCAAGACAGTTTCTCCACAGCAGAGACGCAGGCCCRTAGGGAGGAGGAGAGACTTTCTTCATATTGCCGGAGGTGGCCAGCCAATTCATCCACCGTTTGTTCCTCTCCATCTTTCCAGGCCATTACTGCCAATGAGTTTGCACGGGACGCTGGTGCGCTCCGCACAAACTTCCACCATGTGGGTCRGGTGCATCTGACTTCTTCTGGATCTTTGGGTAACTGCTCGTTGTTCAGGTCATCATAAATCACCTCCAGCACGGCTAATTCCCTCAGGTACTGGATGCCTCTCTCCATGGTGGTCCACTTGCCTGGGTGACATAGAACATCTTCCTTGAAGGGATACCTTTCCTTCACGCCTGACAGGAGTCGCCTCCAGAGGCTGAGGACTTGTGCCCCTTGCCCCATCGCTTTGTCAATGCCCCCTTCCCTAGAAAGGGATCCCAGCTGCTTGGCTTCCCTACCCTCCAGTTCCAGGCCACTGGCCCCATTATCCCAGCATCGGAGCAGCCAGGTGACAATGTGCTCGCCTGGACAGCGGCTGAAATCTTTTCGCATATCTCGCAGCTCACTCAGRGATAGGRATCRRGTGGTTRCCAWCTCATTTATGGGTTCTGTCTCTTCCTCCTCCTGTTCTCATGATGGCCCTGGTTCATTTTCATTCCTTACTAAACGAGCTGATTTTCTTGTGTACTTTCTTTTCTGTATAGAAAAGGGCACAGGTTGGTTCTCTGTCGCAGGGGGCAGAGTAGTCGCCGTGCCTGCCGTGGGGGTGGGGGTAGCCGCTGTGCCTGTTGTTTTGTCGTCAGATCCAGAGACCTTTTCTTCCCCTTGAGGGTTCTGAATAGTGTTAAACAGGGCTCGGTAGGCATGGGCCAGGCTCCAGCACATCGCAGTGATTTGTGTCTCCCTAGAATTGCCAGGGTGACAGCATACTTTTTCCAAATAGTCTACTAATTTTCAGGGTTCTGCACTTGTTCAGGGGTGAAGTTCCAAAACACTGGAGGTGCCCACCGTCCTAGGCATTTGCCCATGCTATCCCCCACACCCTGCCACTCATAACGATCCAGCCTTGGAGCAGATCTCTGGGTGATATTCTTAAATTGCTTATTAACCTTAGACAAAACCGAAACAATATTCCCAAGMAATACCAAYAGRTSTATCTTAACTACCCAGGGATGTTCAAGGTACTGACAAGTTGTTGTAACAAAGGAGARAACATCATAGAGGAAGGTGCCATTCTGTATTTCCTCCATAAAAAACCTCTCAGAGGAAGAGGTATAATTGCTAATTGTCTCCATGAGGTGGTACCCRAAGTRCAGTAACGGCTTCRGTACAACACCCAGATACCAAATAATGCCCAATGCCAGYGTTTTAATAACAAATCTCCCAGGCAAAACATCACKAATCACTGCAGAGCACAGCAGACTGCAGAAACCAACACCAATCTTTAACATGTACAGCAAAAACTAGAGCATGGTGCAGATCAGATAAACTAATATTGAGAACAGATGAATCAATATTGTGACCAACAACTGTTAACAGATATAAATTCYTTAATACACTCTAGTTAATCTGTTGTTATCTCAACCCTTTGTGCCCGAGTTGGGCGCCAAAAAGCACTGTAGTGGGCCATCAACGCTCCTATTATACCAAACCCAAAACACAGTACAACCCCCCCCTCCAGCTACTGGGAAGAAAGCTAACTCTGTCCCAGCTGGAACCAGGACAGGCTGGAATTTAGAAGCCTAGAAACCTGGCAGGTTCAAAACAAATGCAAAATGGATCAGTCACCAGTGTCCACCCACGTGAGATCACTTACCTGCAGAAAGAAGCCATTCTTCCTTTAGAGGGCAGTGAGAAGTAAAGTTTTACTTCAGATATTATCAGCATTTTCTGAACAATACTTCATGCCTTTTCCTTATGGTCGTCTCCCTACACTCTAGCACAGCTTCTGTATCAGCAGTCCTTCCTTCCAGAACGATAGCCCTGATCAGAGAACATCCAAAGACTAACTTCGACTTTCTGAAACAATACAAGATGTCAATAGGCTTTTCAGTAACCATCTATTAGCCTATTGTATCACCTTGCGCAGGCCATAGTCCAGTTTCTAGCTGTCCTGGCTTTACTTTAGTAGCCCTTGGAACATGTCTAAACAGAGTGGTTGGCTCTGATCTGGGCATCAACGTGTAGCCCCAAATAAGAAGGCTGTATTTTGTTTTTCCCCATCTAGTTCCACCCCAAGGATGGCAACCCTTTGTTACGCTGAACTCAGAAGTATACGCTGCCCTGTCACTACAGCATGGCGTAGAGCCAGATTCTGATTTACAGCATTCCAGTTTTATTACAGACTCTTGCTTTTAGTTCACAGCAACAATTTGTACAAAATTGTGCATCAGTCTGACGTTATGGACACTACACACTCAACATAAGAATGACTTACAGAAAAATGTTGGGTTCCTGAATAAAGTGCTCGATCTGTCAAATGAAGTGTTCATAGGCAACCTACCATAAGCTTGATGAATATACCCATTAAACCTGACATATTATACATATTTACAATTTAACACGTCTTTAACATGGAGAAATAAACTCACTTCAACAGACAGTACTTTATTCTCATCCAAATATACCAGTTTCACTTCCCGCTCTGCTTATCAGCACATCGCTTGGACTGCAGTAAAACCTGACCTCCTAGAATTGCAGTCCAGCAACATTTGTGTGCTAAAAGCTGATGTAGATCACCGTTGTCCTAGATCAAACTCTACAATGGGTCCATTTAAAGCTCATGGTGCTACTTCAAGTGTGCACAAGAGGGAGAGAGGAAGGGGGAAAAAAAAGACACCCCAAGATCTAGACACAAAGAGAATGCTTGAAAGAAGAGATATTTATTACAAAATTAAATTCAAAATTCTACCTCATTTTCCATGATCTCCTGTACAAAACACATTTATAGCTCAAGGGAACATTCTCCCATCCACACTGTATGGTGCAGTAATTACACCTTAGTTAAGAGGACATTCAGTTCATGGACAGATGCATGCATGCAGACACACACACACACACAGAGCATTAGTAAGAAAGGTTCAGAATATAGGACAGAATTACAAAAGAACCCCTCTCACTGCTGCTCCAAACTCTTGCTCCGTCAGGGGCAAGTTCTCCAACGATGGCTCTAAACAGCACCTCTTGTAAAACACAAACTCACTTGGCAAAGTTTTAGTACCAATTACAAATTCAGCAGGAGTGGTTTCTGTGCTAGTATGTCCCCTACCTCAGATATTATCTGTGACAATCATAGCCCTTGACATTCAAGTAAAGAGCAGAAGGGAGTTTAAAAAGTAAAGCAACTCACAACCAACCATGCAACCAAGGTCTTAGTACTTCAAAGAAGACAGAAACAATTTTCAGTCCTGACTGCTTGCAGCCCACAGCCCCCTGAAGAGAGCAAGTGTGCTATGGAGGTGGTGTTCTTACCCTCAGCCTTCCTTTCCCAGCAGGGAAGAGCCTTATGATGTTCTAACAGTCCACACATTTTTGTTTTCATGACACACACTTGCCAATGTGTGGGGTCACTTGCTGTAAAGGGTAAAAAAAAATCATACCTATATTCCCCAGCTGGCAGAGGCACAGGGCACCGCTAAGGAGATTTTCACATTGCCAGCAGGATTCTGAGAGGAGGAAACAGTGTTATAATGGTACTTCTGCGCAGAGTGCCAGCCCAGAGGGTACGTCACACAGGCACGGCCTCTGGAAGGGAAGCCACAGCTACATGCCTGTGTTTGCATGTTGACAGCTGGTTCACTCTCAAGTCCCTTGAAAACAATTCTCAGAGGGATACAGGAAGGAACTATCAAACAACGCATTTGTTTATCTTTCCATAAAAAGGTTCTGGTTTTGCTCTCAGTGCATGTGACAGGTATTCATCCACTCAGGATACTATGAGGTGTCCTGTCCTACCCCTTGTTCAGGCACCCGTAAGAAATGGATGCACAGCCTAAAAATTGGAGGAGAAGCAGAGACATGTCCCGTACTTTGGGCATACTTGAAGAAGCGGAAGGAAGGAGATATAAAAAGGTAGATCCTGTCAATGCCCTTTGTGCATCCATAAGCTCTTCCAATCAAGATGCAAAAAGAAAACTCTGCAGACGAGAGAGTGGTGGTGGCTCTCCCACCCACAGAGCTGTGAACGATGCTGGTAAGCAGTGCATGACACAAAAGTCCTCTACCCGGACCAAGGGCAACCTTGGCACAGAAATGTCCATTCAAATCCTCCCCACAGTCACATCTTTGTTTCATAGCATGAGTAGTCCAGTTGCTGGAAATAGGCCAGTCCCTGCTGCTGGAATAGGTGTGTGTGCATTGGTGTCCTGAAGCGACTGTTAACAGAAACCTTTCAAGGYGGATGGATTGTCTAGGACGAAGCTAGATGAGCCTGGAGGCCTTCTATCTATCCTCCAAAGACTGAGGAGGTRAAAATGGAGTTTACACATAAAAAAGAATTTGAAGCAGGGAACGTGGCAGCCTGCAGCTTTTTGTGATTTGAATCCACGGATACAGTTTGATGAAATATTTTGCCAGTGATAAAAGGAGCCCTGTGAAGCAAAGTTCAAAGAGAGCAGCTGCTCCAGAGAACAGCATCTTCTGGCCTCAGAAAGCACCGATAGCTATTTTCCACAACTGGGGAAGAGGACTAATAAGCAGTCCTCAAAATGAACCTGAACTCATTGCACAAGCACAAATGGGAAAACTAAACGGAAGCAGCCCAAATTCCATTCAGAAAGCAAAGAGTACCCTGCACCCATTGCCTCATGTCTGCACCACTCAGACATTTTAAGTCAGAGTCAGTAAGGGAGTCCCAATTATTGTATTTTATTGACCTCACAAAATACTGGTTACTATTATGTTCCAGCTATGGCCTGACAGGTTTTGTTTGGAGAAGCAAATATTGAAGGTCAGATTCTAAATAAATAAATTTTCAGTATTTTTCTCCTGAAAGAAAACAGAGCCACATCAATTTACACTTACTTGAAAACCCAACCCTTGGAGTCCAGAGGGTGCAGAGGAAATGTCTGCCCTCTAGTCTTCAAGTGTAGACCTTTTAATACTTTTAACTCCAGATTAAAAAAAAAAAAGATTCTGCTGGAGGTTGCTCCCTCTTGTGGAATAGCTAGGTTTTTTTCACTGTATGCCTCCATCCCCTTACCAGCACACAAGGCCTAAGAAATAGGTTAGTCTCAACACCAATCAAGTGCTCTCAGAGGATTTCTGAAATGTCAGTCCAAAAGAAAAATAAACCTTTGTCTGTGTTGAAAGAGAAGCTGGGCTTGTGCACAGGAAGGTGAGATGGGAGCATGACATTTGCCGCCTTCAGCTGGCCAATCCCCAAACTCAGCTGCCAATCCCCACCCAAAAGCTTATTAGCAATAAAGGATAGAGGAATCCTGGCCAAGGAACACACTGGCTCATCTTCCTCAGGCAACTCCTACAAAGCTGACCCCTTCATAGTAACTGAAGTAACCAAGGTTACTGAATCGATCTTTGCTTTCCCACAGATATAATTTGATGAATAAAGAGTGTTAGAAACTGTCATTCCAAAACACAAGTTTCTTAGTTTTCTTTGTTGTTAGTGTTAAGGGCAAGTGTGTGATTGTATGTGCTGGGAAAAACCCTACACTTTAAATCACGGCTTTTATCAGCTTTTCTGGCAAAACCTCCCCATGGCAATGGGACTACCTTAGGGAAAGCTCATATTCAGGATAGCAAGGTATTAAGCCAATCATCTCACCAAGAGTAGAAGATGCTGAATCACATTGCTACAAAGGCAGCACTGCACTGTCTGCCTGCCATGTTGCCAACAGTTAACAATTCGCAGCTGCTGTCAGATCAAGCAGGATCTGAAGAAGTTTGCAGCCTTCTCCCTCATCCTTCTTGCCTATATACCACCTCTGTGAACCCCTGGCTCATGCAGGTGGGAGCACTTCCTGCAATAGGAAGTGGAAAAGCATCATCAAACCCAGTAGCTAATTAGTGCAATGACTTCCCACCATGTATTACCAGCAAGTGATTAACTCAAAACCTTTAGAATCAAAAGCATAGGTCCATACCATCTGAGTTAGTGTCTATAGGAGTCAACTTCCAGAGAGAGATGTGACACACCAAGCTAGAGCCTTACAATAGCAAGCAGCTGCCTTACTGAACAATGCTATGGATCTCTATTAAAAAGGAATGAAAGCAAGTCTGACTGGAGTCTCAGTCCCCCACACAGAAAAACTATGCTAACACAGCCCTTCTGTGTTGTAGGAAATACATTAGAATTCAAGGTTTGGTAAGAGAAATGAATGCACAATTCATGTTTAAAAACAGACACGCTCACCTGCTGCTCTCCCTCTACCTGTAATTTTAATGCAAGGCTGAGAAATAGAGCAAGAAATCTGAAATGAAGGGCTTAAGTTCCTTGAAACATATACAAAAGAGTTCTGCAAATATTACTTCTTGAGACAGGAACAAAGCTGGAGTCTAAGTGTCATTCATGTTGGATGCTACAAGGTAGCAACCTTGAACTGTGACAAATTGAAATTGGGTGAAGAGTAGGAGAGGGAATAAAAGGAACATTTACAAAAATAGACCTAACACAGGAGAAAGGCACCTGATAAGTAGTATTCAGCTTTCTTGCAAGGGGTGGATTCAACATCCAATGGCTCTTGACACTTAGCAGACAAAGAATTTTCACCTGGCCTCACATTTTCTTCAATACAGTAATTTGATGGTCAGCCATCTGTGAGAGGGAACTTGCTGGAATACAGTGCACAGATACTGTGGCACTGACAGCCAGTTTTGCAGATGCCACATTCATTAAAATGAAGCCTTCCCCCTAAAAGCACAGGTACTGGCACTGGAATAGCTGGGATCAAAACATGAATGACAGCTGTCTGTAAAATTCTCAAGCTATCACTTCAGTCTCTAGTACACCCCCAAGAAGCCGGTCTTCACAGCATACTGAGGCAGAACATAAATTGCCTGCTATTTCCACTGTAATTTCCTTAGCAGTTTCAGACAGAACTGCAAAGAAGCTACAAAGTGCTGAGCTGGAACAGTCTGGCTCTGAGCGCAGGCCTGCTAGGTGATTGTTATAAATTATTAAAGGTGACCAGAAAGCACGGCAGTATACAGGGACAAACAATCTCCATCTCCTCTGTCTGCAGAGGGCCTGGGAGACAGGCAAGGCACAGTGGCTCAGGAGATTTCAAGCAGACCCCTTTCAGTCAAATTCTAAAAATTCAGGGTCAGAACAAAAAAAATGCAGACAGCCAGGGCAGGGTAGAATGGAGGTCCCCAGATACTTACATGAAGCTTTCAAAAACCTCACCATAAGAAAAGTTGTTAATCATGATAAAAGTCCTAATGTCTCAGACACTGTCTGGCTCTCAAATTGCAATGACGCTTAGATTACCAGAAGGAAGACACACACACACAGGTGAACATGCAACTACACACAGCCTCCAACTTGTACTGGTCTGACTGCTGGAATGCCACTGCTGCTTGACTGTTACATATTGCTCAAAAGAATTGAGATTTAAGTAGCCAGTTGTCCAGAAATATAACCTAAGGATTCAGGACATGAGTCTTTTTAAGAGGACCTTCTCATGGTCATCCTCTGCATCTTCCAATACAGGCAGTGCAAACAAATGCCAAAGCAACAGGGCTACTATACCCAGAGTTCTCCAGAGAGGGCATTTTAGTCACATGCCTCCGAAGCACCAGAATCAGCCTGACGTGCAGCAGATCTCATGCTTCTCATCCGCTGTTCCCAGGCTCCCTTGCTGGCTCTAGAACTCCCAGGAGTCCATCCACCGGAGCCCTGCCATGGGGCTGCTAGGGTCGGAGGCCATGGGTCCTATCATCCCATAGGACAGAGGATGGAAGAGGTAGAAGCTGTGGAAAGAAACCAAATGCCCATCAGGGACTGCACAGTTTTCTGTCTCAAGAATATTGCAGCAGATTAGTCCATACAGATGTCCTATGGGACCTTTGTTTTTGGGCTGCTCTAAGCTCCATTGGGGACCTTCTAATCTCTGCTGAACACAATATATACGTATGTGCTGGTTTTGGCTGGGATAGAGTTAATTTTCTTCATAGTAGCTACTATGGGGCTATGTTTTGGATTTGTGCTGGAAACAGTGTTGATAATACAGGGATGTTTTCATCATTGCTGAGCAGTGCTTACACAGAGTCAAGGCCTTTTCTGCTTCTCACACCACCCCACCAGCGAGTGGGCTGGGGGTGCACAAGAAGTTGGGAGGGGACACRGCTGGGACAGCTGACCCCAACTGACCAAAGGGATATTCCACACCATATGATGTCATGCTCAGCATATAAAGCTGGGGGAAGAAGAAGGAAGGGGGGATGTTCGGAGCGATGGCGTTTGTCTTCCCAAGTMACCGTTACACGTGATGGAGCCCTGCTCTCCTGGAGATGGCTGAACACCTGCCTGCCGATGGGAAGTAGTGAATGAATTCCTTGGTGTGCTTTGCTTGCGTGCATGGCTTTTGCTTTACCTGTTAAACTGTCTTTATCTCAACCCATGAGTTTTCTCACTTTTACCCTTCTGATTCTCTCCCCCATCCCACCGGGAGGGGAGTGAGCAAGCGGCTCTGTGGTGCTTAGTTGCCGGCTGGGGTTAAACCATGACAGTCCTTTTTGGCACCCAACATGGGGCTCGAAGGGTTCGAGATAACGACAGATTTGATTGGAATGTGCTAGATCAAATTTATAGCTGTTATTGCTGTTTAGCTATTAATTGGCAGGCTTCTGTGCTTGCCATGGGGCTTGCCTGCCTTACTGTATATTAGAGTCTAGTGCTTGTTAGTSGCTGCTTTTTGCTTTTGCTGCTTGCTGTACTGCTGATCACCTTACTGTGCTGTGCCTGGGAACATTTTGATAACAGCAATGGCGATGTGCCTGGGCTGGCAGATGGCCAGGGCGTCGCTGCTGTTTCTGTGCTGCTGTACCGGACAGGCTGGAACTCCAGTGTGAACTCGAGTCGAAGGGACTGTGACCTGTGGATGAGTCCACGTGGGAGCAGGACACCCTGAAGCGTCTGTGGCTGTGGATAAGCCGATGCCAGAGCAGGTACATCTCGAAGCATCTGTGGCTGTGGTTATGTCTGTGCTGCAGCCGGTACACCTCTGAAGGGATTGTGGCCCAAAGATAAGTCCACACTGGAGAAGGTACACCTCCAAGCATCTGCGGCTGTGGATAAGTCCATGCTGCAGCAGATACACCCTGAAGCATCAGTGGCTGTGCATGAGATCATGCTGGAGCACCTCAAAGCGTGTCGCCATGGATAAGCCCACAAGAGAGCAGGTACACCCCTGGAGGGATTGCAGCCATGGGTAAGGCCATGTTGGAGCAGATTTACTTGAAGGGACTGTGGCTTCAAGGTCACACTGGAGCAGGTATATCTCTGAAGGCATTGTGGACCATGGAGAAGGCCACGCTGGAACAGGTGCACCTCAAAGCGACTGTGGCTGTGGATAAGCCTATGCCGCAGCAGGTATACCCCTGGAGAGACTGTGGCTCATAGATAGGGCTCCACTTGGAGCAGGTACACCCCTGAGGGACTGCAGTCTATGGATAAGTCCAAGCTGGAACAGGGGCAAGGGGAGGAGTTCATTGCAATGTTAAACCCTATAACCTGGCCCAAAGGGACCATGGGTGGAGATTGTAATGGATCTACCTTTAAATTGTTGTAACCCATGATTTGAGTTGCATGTTATAGGAATTACTATATGTTGCTAGCCAGGCTGGGAGCAAGGGGAGGAGTTCATTGCAATGTTAAACCCTATAACCTGGCCCAAAGGGACCATGGGTGGAGATTGTAATGGATCTACCTTTAAATTGTTGTAACCCATGATTTGAGTTGCATGTTATAGGAATTACTATAGCAGGAACCACCTGAACCAAYGGAGGACAAGCCTTTCAAGAAGCAGTGCAAGTGCAGCAGTGACCCGACCTGAGCTGGCTTTGGTGCCCAATAACTCCACACAACACACCACCTCTCCTGTCCTGAGTGACCACCATAACAGACAGAGCCCAAAGTCATGGACTAAATGAACTCAATRGACATTTTGTGGACATTTTATGGACATTTTACAGGGGTGGTCCATAGACAAAGGGAATGATATCTGTGTATTATATCAAAGGATGGGAAGGGGGGTGGTGGTTAATGAGTGCTGGGATGAAAGAAAGGTTCCCTGCAATGGAAAGATGTTTTATAACACATTACTGGGACACAGACCTGAATCTAATCAAATTTGAGTGTTTAGGATTGGGCTTGATGATGTCTGTCAAGTTCAGCAGAGAAGAGAGGCAGAGACAAAGGCTAAGGATAATTAACAGGCACTAAGGTTTCCATTGAGACAGTGACTGTCACACACTCAGGAAAAGTTCAGCTTTCAGCACTCACCTGTACATGATGAGCAGAACCAGTGCCAGGAACCCCCCTCCATATACTTTTCTAGCTGTAGTGCTGGCTGACAAGAACCCAGCACAGAACTTCAGTAGTATGTCCCAGGTGATTCCTAGGAGAAGGAAGAGGTAGAAGTCAGGAGCAATGCAGAGGCCAAAGAACAGAGCTGCTACGTTAGCCATAGACTGGGCTGGCAAAGCTCTGTTAACACCAGAAAACCTTGTCAATTTTCAAATTCATTTACCTTGGTAACCTTCAGAACTATAGGGATTGTTTTGTATCAGCAGAAGGTTCTTTTTTCCTACCCTTCCATGTGAATAAATGCAAAAAAGAGATCTGGGCCCCAGCATGCTAAGTTGGTACAAAATCACAGGAAAAACTACCAAGACTGAATTATAAACAGACATGGCAGAAAAGTGGGGGCAGCAAACAAAGGGAAGTAACTTGTGTAAAAGCATATGTAAGAACAGTGACACAGCAGAGAATAAGAATCACGTCTCTAAATTTAAATGCCCTAAGCACTAGACATGACTGCCTCTTCAGGGTTGTAACAAAAAAAAGACAATTTGGCACTGCAAGCTGCTTTGTGAAAAACATTTTGAATTAGTCAATGTTTTCAAGCACTTTGCACAAGCAAGCAGAAAACCTATAAAAAAAATATACTGTTTAGTCTGAAAACATTCCATTTAACTGAATTGTCTTCTCCCAGACTCTAGTGTTTACCTGTCAACATGCTGGAAAAAAGCATGGCAGGAAAGTAGTGGTGAAAGTAGAGAACTCGGCCCATCATAAAAAAAGGGAGGTAATGAAGGAGCCAGCCCAGCATGATCTGCCCTCCACCTCGTAGCACGACTCTGGACAGTTCTGGAACACAAATATACAGACTTCAGGAGAGAAAAACTCAACTACAGTTCCTATTTGCAAGCCTTATCACAGTAAGTAAACTCAACACGATTGATCTTTGCAGGAAGTCATGTACTGGTCTGAAATTGCTCCAAGCCTCTGCAACATCCTAGCTGCATTCTTTATAAACATACAAACATTTTTCAGGAGAACAGTTATCAGAAAAGATATACAAAGGCGTAAGTCTCAAGGGACTGGCAGGAGGTTGACCATGCTCTATGTTAAGAACGAACTTGCAGTTTCTCAGGACATACATCAGACTAATTACGTCATTCCAGTTTCTGATGTTTTTTATTCTCTCTGCAATGAGACTACAAGCCATCGACATGATCACTTTGCCAGCCTTACCTGGAAAGAAACGTTGCCTAGCTTTCAGAGCCTGGGGAAGGGATTGAGAGCTCTGGTGTCTGCATGCAGCTTAGCCAATAACTTATCGTGTAACTGAACAGTTTCACATCACATTTTAGAATTCACTTTCCACAAAGAGATCTACAAAATGAAGCAACCATCGATGTAAACTGGAATGGTCAAAGTATGACTTATTAGGGTTTGTATGACCTTGGCATTGGACATAATAAAGGATCATTGCATCTCTTGCATTTGTCATTTGTTTTTCATAAATATCAGGAAACTTTTCTAATTTCAAAACACCATGCATACTACAGTAGTACAGAGCACATGCAGAGTGTGAGAGCAGGGCATTGATTCAAGTGGTCTGTCTCCCTTACAGCCAATACAGGTAGCTCCTTGCAGTATTTTTGTTGAAGATCTGTCCTGTTCACTGTTAAACTATTTCAGATATGAAGCTCCCACTCTTTTCCTTGTGGACATTGCTCGATAACCTAAGCTCAGTGGTTTCCCACCCTTGGCACACAAAGTCCTGCCATCCACACACTTTTAAGGTGCCTGCAAAAGGCATTTGTGAAAAGGAAGCCTATTATCAGTAACCTATGTGGGGTAAGTATCTCTATTAGAAAAAACATCTTGGAAGCTTGCGAAGCAGAGCAAGCTAAAAATCATGGGACCAGTAGATCTCTGCATCAGGAAGGTTTCCCTGACATACATTTTATCACCTTCTCCTACTGACATGTCCAGATCAAATACAGTCTTTCCAACAGATACGCATCTGGTCATTTCTGAGCTGCAGTAATCAATGTAACTGACAGCAGTTGCGGCCAACATCTTGACTGTTGAGCAGTTCATAAGCAACTCCCATGCTGGGTGATCACCTGCAGAGCAGAGCTAGCATGTGAGCTACTGACTAATCCAAGCCCTTGTCTCCTGCAAGAAAACAAGGCAGCAACAGCCTACTGAGACTCATATCTTTGGATCACCTTAAGATGCCAGCTTATACCCAGTCCAGCTCTGTACTCTCCAGCAAAGGAGTGGTAAGACTTTTGAGGAGCCACTGATTACATCTCCTTCCTTTGAGTCACTTCCAGAGCTCTTCTCTTTGGCTAAGTAGGTGTCTCGGGGCCCTTGCTGACTTGAGGATTTCCGACCAAGTCTTACAGGCTTAGGAAATTTGGCAACTCATCAGGAATGGTCTGCCATGCAAAAAGTGAGATTTATTCATCAGAGTGATTATTTCTAGTCTGGAACCCTTTGTTAACAGTCACATCATTCAGCGCTACACTTATAGCTTAGTGTTTTGTACATACAGCTGCCTTGAGTGTATTTTGTTCAACCCCCAGGGTTTTGATATAATATAAAAAAAAGATTTTTTTAATACAGGAGTGCCAAGATGAGCTTTCCTGTACCAGGAAACCAGGATGTTATAATAGGGATTCTATAATGCAGGAAGGATAGGAAGACTGACCTCACCTTTGAGTTCAGATGTCAGTTGGACACCTCTCTTCAGGGTCACTGCAGTGGAAACTGCCATCAGAAGATATAACCCAATAGTGACCAGATTTAGCCACCAAATCACCTACACAGGAAAAAAAGAAAGATTTGGGACTTTAGGCTGGACATAGGAATGCGCATGTGAGAGGAAATGAAAAGCTACATGCAAGCATAAGAGTACAATGAGAGAGACAGTCCAAAAGGAGGAGGAGGAAGAGAATCATTGTCACTGGCAGAAGCAAGAGTAAGCTAAAATTTGCTGAAGATATTGGCTTGGAACCTCCCACTCCAACTTACCGGGTTTCCCAGCAAATAAACCCGATAATCAGTCTCATTGACACCAGAAAAACGCAGGCCCTGAGGAAACAGACCAGAAGGGAGTAAAATGGGTTTGCATCAATCCAGTTTGTATTTTGCACAGTGTCAAAGGTGAGACAAATTCCCATCCATGCAGCTCAGGTGCTACAAAATAAAGTTGACAAGATCTTCAATGCAATTAAGAGGTGCTATGCTTCAAGAAGCACAGCAAAAGCACCTGAAAACAGAAAGGAAGGTGGATTGATCAATATACCTGGTAGTTGATGGGCCAGTGCCAAGGTTTGGATGTAACTTCATTGTCCTTTGGTTTGAGGCCACTGTTTCCCTACAGRTAAGTCAAGATAAAATTTAAATGAGCAGGCAGTTATGCTACAAAGCCTGCCCAGAAATGACTGGGTACACAAACATACATGAATACTCTTCCTGAGTAAAGGCTGTTTTCTGAGTACATAAACACATCATCTTCTGGAGATGGCCACAATGAGGACAATGAATGTTTTAATATTAGTGTGCAAATGAAAATGTTCTTTGGGTACCATTAGAGGCAGTATTCTCTCATTTCTCTTCTCCAGCTTTTCTGTCACTGAGGATACATGTTACATAAGCAAGACCTTTGTTCATTAAGAGACTACTTCAACAGGTTTCCCTCCACTCTGAAATAAAAGCCTCAGAAAGATTATTTCCATGGAAACTCATGCAGGTGCTTCTTTACCTGAGACAGCATTATCACTGGTTGCCATGGAAATGCTTAGCATTAATAACAATTTGCTTGACTACCTTCTTTCTTTTAAGAATCTGAGAAGAGCTTTACAAACAGTAGTAAATAAAACCTTAGACTCCTTTCTCAAAATAGTAACTTCTCATTCTTCAGACGAGGGATTGAAGAGCTGGAAGCAGAAGGGCTGTGGCCAAGAGCACAAAGAACAATCACGGGGAAAGACCACAAGAGTAGTCCACCTTGAAAATATTAAATCCAGCTCTTTTTTTTATATTCAAGGATAAAGAGGGAAGAGGAAAGCAGAAAACACAGCACCTCGATGAACTTCAAAAAAGTAGAAGTTTTCCATTTTCAATCCAAACATTTATTGTTCTCATAAGTGTGTGTTTAGCTGATTTTCCACAGTAATATCCTCCTGCCTCACAAATACTAATTTAACTTTAAAACCTTCCAGTAGGGTAGGGAGAACTTCCAACTCTCCTTTACAGAACCGAATTTCAGCAGTGGAGGGATTACATAATGAGGCTGTGCCAGACCACACCAACAGCAGAGCCAGGCATCAAGCCCAAGGCTTCCAAACTTTTGGAAGATTTAGCTGCAAGGCGACCCCTTTTTCTAAGTATAAATTCAAGTAGGTTACTGGGGCATGTAAATTCTGCCCTAGCTTGCAGCCATCACCCAGATAYCTCAGAAAATGCTATTTCTTTTTGATGCAAGAGAAAGAAGGAAGAAAATTATAATCTAGAATTAATGATATCCTACCCGAATCATAACCATGTGGGATTCTAGCAGAATTTCTGCAAAAGAGGGCTTCAAAACATCCAGGCTGATATTGGGCACTTCAGAAAGACAGAAAAATAGATTAGAAGTCTGTATGGTTTACTTTTATTTGCCTCTTTCATAATAAACTAAACTCTCTCCTCTGTGACAAATTTGCTTCTAGCACCTCTTTTAATTCCCTACACAATTCATTCATATTCTAAACACAGAGACTTGCAGTCAAAGGTATCCCCCAGTGAATTTCACAACTGATGTACTCCTAGATTTCCTCCTTTACTTCCAGGAGCAAGAGAAATAGATAAAAGTCCATGAAATAAACAGATTTGTATTTCTAGCTGAAATCGGAGACATACTGTTCATAGGCTGCTGTTTATCTGTAAATGAGCCATGAGTGTGGGAATGTAAAATGCATTACAACAGAAAAGGAAATTCTACCAAGTCAACAGCCCAGGATTCCTCTCCTTTGGTTTGCATACAGTCGCTCCGAAAGGATGAAGAACACTAGGTTTTTCAATAACTCAGAACTCAGCCCAAGTCATCTGCAACTCATGGGATAAAAATTGTATCAAATAATTCAGGCCAAATGAGGCTGTGACACATATGTAACTCCTGGATGAGGCTGCAAGGCCCATCTGTCATTACTGGCAAACTTAGTTCTCTGTCACACTTCTATTCATTTCTTGATGGTACTGCAAAGTCATTATTTAGCATGCCCCCCGTAAGAGAAGGAAAAAATACACCAGAACAGGGTGGATCCTAGCTTTTTAAAAAAATATATATGACATAATCATATCGATGACAATAATTCCCAATTAAACCAATGCTGTTAAAAATAACAGCCTGTACTGCAGTGCCTATAAAACTTCACACTTTTGTTACCCATGAAGATCTCAAAATCCTTAAAGTCTTTATACTTTCACTACACTTGAAGCATTATCACCAGCTTACAGTACAAACAGTGAAGTAGAAAAAGGCTATGCATCTCTGAACAACTGGCACCAAGTTCAGCAAGTTCGCGCTTGAGTTGGGAAAGAACACACAAATTCCAAACACTGAATGCCAGTTCTTGCCATCTGATAGCTCATCCCTTCCTTTAACAGCAAGCCAAGATGCACTCTCAAAGAAAAAGGAAATAAATGACTTACACTTAGGGTTAATATGATCTTCAAAGTTCCAGAGGGAATTGGGAGTCTCCTTCAGGTATGGTGTGCAGGTGACTTCCACTTGTTCCCAACCCCTGAGGAACAGCAGAACAGTTAGCCACCACCCCACAAAAGATCATTCAATATTTCCAGTTCATGTCTGACTTTTTCCCCATTTAACTTTATACTTCCCCATAACACCTACCATACCACTCAATCCCAGCAGCTGCATTCTTACACATTCTTACATGCTCTAAGCACCATGTAGAAACCAAAACAGATTTGCAAGGCAGCCAACATCAAAATTCTACTGAATATTTGAACCGCATTTCTAATTGTGGGCATCTAAACTAAAAAACCTAGGTCCATACATAAGCAGTGGGATTTTTGAAGATGCACACTGACAACTAGAAACTACTTCAAGTCAACCCTTACAGCCTCTACAGAAGAAAATCACCATCATTAATTTAAGTCAATCCATGCCTACAGCAACTGTATTACAGAAACAAAAGAATGACTTTAGACGATCCCACCAACTGTTCATTTAGTCTGTCACCCTATTTCTAGCAGGTCACATGAAACACTTTGGGAGAAAGTGCATCAAACCCTGCAGTAACGTGACAGATTAATAAGGAATTTTCTATCAATCACCACTTAGCAGACTTAACTCCACTAATTAATTAATTCCATTAATTAATCACCACTTAATTCTCTGAAGGACAGTGATTACTGCCCCTTAAATTCCTAAAAGAATATAAAAATCCACTATAACCATCCTTATTTGCAGTTAACAAGTATTTTTTCCCTTCAGCTCTTAATGTCATCAATATTTTGTGGCAATAACTTCCATTCACAGGGCAAGTCTGTGTTGGGCGGGGGGGGGGGGGGGGGTGGTGGTGGTGGAATATATATGCCCCCTTTCTTGAACACTGTTCACAGAGGCAGTGATTTTTTTTTTTTTAAAACCAATCACATTATTTACCCATGAGCCCAGTTTTACTGGTAAAGTTTAAATGGCATTTGCATTCCTGACCAGGCAGTCACCCGAGGTATCTGCCTGCACTCACTATGATTCAGCATCCACAGGATTCCTTAGAAGCCCTTTTTACCATAACACAGTGAAGGGAAACCTAAGCTAGCAGTAACGGAGGCTGCTCCGGAAAAAGAAGCAACATGACTGCACAGCCTGCTGCTTCAGGATCCATGTTAGCATCCCACACAGTACAGCTCTGCAGATACAGCAGCTTGCTTGGCATTAGTCTGGATGTCTCTGCATATACCTCATTTTAATGACGAAGATATATAATCCAAAGACATATTAAATCATAACCCCTGCTAATAGCAGCTTGTTACTGTTGCCCTCGCTTCAGATGCTGCATGCAAGAATGGCAGAAGGTCTTCCAACCACAAAAGAAATTAATACCAATAAAAAGAAATTTGGAGGATTATGGTATGGAACAGCATGAACTGCCCCAGTTTCTAGCAATTTTTGTGAATCCCAAGGATAAAATGGGCCTTGAAGAACATGTCTGTCAACCCCTCCTGGACTTACCAGATGACAAGATCTATGCCCATGCCACTCTTGGATCTTTTAGTAAGGGATATTGTTTTTCAGAGCTGTATACCTTCACCGTAACAGACTGCATAACCCTAACCCAGATCTTCCCTTCTGGTTATATTTCTAGTACCTGCTAGTTACTTTTTTATTCTTTTAAAGATAAAGAAATGGAGGAAATGTGGTTATTGCTTAGTTTAAAAGTACCATTGAGCAAAGGAACATGTCAGCTCAAGGCCTTGCAGGGGTGGAGGGGGATTACAAGCTATTTACCATTTTGGCAGAGTCTTTCCAGAAGAGCCCAATATACACCCTGTGGCCACATGGGTTAGCCGGACCTGACTCCGTAGGACTTTGATGAGCTTCCCAGCCTTTCTGCCCACCACTTCAATCCGCCAGAAATCATTGGAGTCTCCTGTTCCATTCTATCATGCAAACATACCATAGGAGAGGAAGAAAAAAAAAAAAAAAAGAAAAGAAAACAGCACAAAAAAGGCAAAAAAAAAAATCCAACCCCAAAAACTCCAACTAGAAGACATACAGGATTGAAGCACTGCAAATAGGAACTTCTGAAACTCTAATGGTGGCAAAGCTAAATAAAGGAACCCAGGCTACCCTCTCTCAGACTTCACAGAAGAGATTCCCCATCAGGAAGAGATTATTCTAGACATGAGCAACTACTCACAAATACATTTTTATCTTGCCAACCTTAAATTTTTTTGCTTCCAATTCATACTTGACTGTGGCTCAGAGTTACATTTTAAACGGGGGTAAGTTGGCTGCTTCACAAAAGGGGTTTAGGCAACAGCCCCTTGCGTTTGGAAATTCAGCCCTCAAAGCAGATTACATTTTCATGATTCAAAATTCTGTCATCATTCTGTCAAAAAAAGGCACTTGTCTATGTGACAAGGCCAAATACATAAAATAATACTTGTCAGAGCAACTTCAAGGTTGCTCAGTTTGGCATTTCTGGAGTTGAACGCTGCCAAAGCCAGACTGGCAGTAAAAGCTTAAGTTATTTTCTTGCCTGTGTTCACATTAAATAGACCTTAAATATGAGATAAGCTATTTCATACAAATCAGTTTTTCCTCTGGTATGGTAGATGCACATCTATCACCTTGGCTAACAAACTAAAAAAGCAAGAATAAATCCCCTTGGCATGGTACGAACTCTCCCCAAAAGAAGGAGCTTTTGTTTTATCTTGCCATTCACTTACTATTCCGTAGCCAGTGACCTGAAAATGCTTCCTTGTCAGGGGAGCCTCGTGCTGATGACTGTGAAGATTTCTAGAAGTTCTGAAATGAAATTAAAAGTCAAACCTTGAGGTTTTTTTTTTATGTCTCAGTCAATTTGTGATAAGAACTTTGGTTTGAGCCATTCAGAGAGCTGCCAGCGCTTTGACCACTGAATTCCAGCCAATGGCAGAGCTGGATGCAGCCTTACAATGATGGGGGCTACAGAGTGAAACTGCCGCTTCCCACCACGCGACTCTGAGCTTATGCCACGCTGGCAGTGCTGGAAAAGGAGGACAGCATGAATAAATCCAACCTTCAAACTACAATCCACCACCTCCAAGTGGAAAAGACATTGTTGGTTTTGTTTGGTTGGGGTTTTTGTTTGTTTGTTTGTTTTTGTTTTGTTTTTTGTTTTGGGGTTTTTGTTTTGTTTTGTTTTTTAAAATGAAGAGTAAAGGTGGGACTAACAGTCCTGCTCTTGCAAGAAGCAAAGCAAGATCCTGACCTCTCTCAATTATCAGTTTTGCTTTTGAGGGGAAAGATTGTACCATTTAGTCAGGCACAGATTTACTGAGGGGGGATCAGTGGCCCCCATTAGCACCAGCTGTACATGGTGCAGACAAACAGCCTCCCATCCTAGCAGGGACTGCTAACTGGGGCAACCAGAAAAACCTGGCCATATCCTGGTCAGTCCTTAATAAAACCACTCAGACAATGAACCACCCCTGCCAACAATACAGCTGCATCCAGCCCAGCCTTATCTGCACAGAAACCCTCTGCCCACACTGGATGAGGTTCATATGCAAGGAGATGAGAGCCATCTGCCACATCTTTGCCACAGCACTGCAGTTTCACCTCCCATTCCAGAGAGCTAATCAAGACCTAACCAGTATTGCCTAATCAAGATTTTTATCACCTTCATTATCATATATTTGGTAGTAAAACCCAAACTTCAAGGCTTTTTTTTTTTTAAATCTTAAAATAATTTTGGAAACGTAAGCAATGATTTGTGAACACGCAATATTGAATGAAATATGTCATGATTTCCAGGCTCACAAGTTTAGAGCTTCTGTTAAGAAATCAAAGCTGCGACAGCACAGAGCATTGTGGCACAGTGATATTAGACTAGATGAAGATTAAATATCAAGTCACTAGGGTTCTCCTGCTTCCTCTCAGGTACTCCCTACAGAGAGGGAAGGCACCAGCCGACATTTTCGTTAAAAGTGTTTCACTGCTGTGATCTCAGCGCTGTTGAGAACTTCAGCAGGTAGATACTGCCTATGCACATAGGAACAGGACATTTGCAGTACACTGACAAAAAACCCACACTATTTGTCTAGAAAACTCAGAGAGTGGAGACAAGCAACAGAGTGAGGGTTTTGAAATTGCTTCTTTGCACAAGAGTTACCCTTAATATTGCACCTCACACAGCTGAACAAATCCCTCTGCTGCTTAGGTAGGTATTTCTAATGAAGTTGTGTGGTTCTGTTAAAAGTTTCCCATTTAAAAGACACCCTTCAAAACATAAAACCATAGAAGAAAAACTCCACAAACACCACACTGGAAATGCAAATACAGACATCTCTATCATACAGCCCGCTTGTGCTGGCCTAACCATGTAGTCTCCAGCAGGACAAATCTCCCACCAATTCTACTCAATCATGCAATCTCTTTGAATCCCAGAAATCATCCTTACTCTTTATGTTCCAGACGAATAATATCTCCGTGCCTCACAAACTCCACAGGGCTTGAGGGGTCTGACAGATCTGCTGAAGGAAGGCAAACTAATCATATCAATGCACTGACAAACATATCAGGGTCCTAGAAAGTTTCTTGGGAACGGTCATGCCTCAAGGACAATACAAGGCAAAGTAATTTGTGTCGACTCTAAGCCTGGTGTAAACAACTGCTCTAGTTTAAAGACCAGTCCTGAGGGCCACTCCAAAGAACAGGGCCCCAAGCAGCACATACTGCCCTTAAATAAAGAGGATGCCTGGTCAGGCTAACTGAACACCAAAACTATATATTTTTTTTTTTTTTTTTTTTTTTTTTTATTTCATGAACTAAAAAATGACTCTTGCAACACTGATTATAATTTTGTTTTATCTAGGTTATTTGCATTTTTTGTTGTTTATAGACAGTTCTTGTTAATTTTTGTATACACATGCTGCAGGTGAAGAAGGGAAACTCTGCCAGACCAAACATGCCTCAGCTACACTATATGATATTCTAAAACAACAGATATATGCACAAAGCATAGATCTTCACGTTCAGTACTCTATCTTGTCACAAGCAAACATCCATGCAAATCAGTTGAACGTACCAATGTATCAGAACATACCAGGACCCAACTTCTCCAGGACCCATAGCCACAATAACAGATTCCACAAAATACTGAGTTCAGATTAATTTCCTCTCTGTTATTTGCAGCCCTACCTAGCTGAAAAGTTGTCAATGCAACCTTCAGCTGAGAAAAGCTTATTTACTTCAGCTGTACAATCTGGAGAAAAGCCAAAAACACGGTAGACACAGTGTTAATCAAGACAGAGACAGATCCCCCTTGTTCTTCCTCCTCTCCCCCCTCATATCCATGAAGGATACTTTGCCCTGGAGGGAACTCAGAATATTTAAGTGAAAAACTGAAGCAGCAGTTATAAAAGGCACTTTACTGGTATTTGTTACCTGTATCCAAATCACGTTTCTTTATAATCCACAGGTTATTCAAATCTTTATGTAAGTAGGCAGTGACCTGAAAGCACAGGATAAATTATTTTACCAAACAAGAAAAAAGCTGGTGATAGCAGACACACATTCGTCAGCAAATCAAAGTCCCAAATGAATGCACCAGTAACACAGAAACCCTGGGATGACTTTTATGATAGTGCCCCCTCGAAAGTCAGTTACTGGCCATTCCTTAACCCAGATCACACCTTTTATTCAGTGTATAGCCTGTACACTCAGGAGCACTACACTTAATGGCAGTTCATATGCATCATGAGTAACAGCCTCCAACCATACAGCTTGACTTCCTCTCACCCGACTTTAGAGGCTCCTTCTACAACAACAGGATATCCAAACCTGAACTTTTTGAATAATCACTGACCAGTACCAGAACCAGGAGATGGAAGCAGCACTGGCTTTACAGACAGGCATCACTGGTAGATATTTATGACAACAGGCTGCCTGTGACAACCATAATACTTCTGCCAAAAGATCCAGGCAAGGTAAGAAGGATTCAGGGATCAACTGTTAAAGCCGCATATGCTACCCAGCTAATCCTTACCGGCCTGCTTAGACTCACACAGAGTGACTGCTCCTACTGTTACCATGGGCAGGGGGGACCATCTGGCCCCAGGGTGCTGCTCCCGAGGGCAACCTTCCCAAGCAGCATGAGGAACTGTGCTCACTTTGCTCACTCTCCTCTTCCAGCAGCAGCAAGCCCTGCAGTGTGGGACCCTAGACCAGTCACAGACCTGTGCCTCCCACTCAGGTGGGAGCAGATGGCCCAGTGGGTGGGTGAGAGGCAGAACATACAGGAGTGTCTGAGGGTGGGGAAAAAGGGAGAGCTGGAGGTGGAACCTCATACCTTGAGGTTATTATCATCAGGAGAGGTGGGAAAGGAGGAGGCAGAGAGATCACTGCCTCCATCTTTTCCTCCCTAAATCTCCTCCAAGTTCTAAATTCCCTTCCCCTCTCCACAGCCCCCAAACTGTCCCAGCCCCCTACCCTTGTCCTACCTCCAGGGCAGGGAACACAGGGGGGGAATCTCCACCCTTTCCCGCTTACCCTCAAGGAAACTCCCATCAGCGTCCTCTCCAAATCCCCTTTCCCTGCTTTTAGAGTCATAAAGCATGCTCTGCACTTGAATTTTGCCTATCCTTGAGCCAGTTTTGGTATGACATCTCCATCTACGGTAATAAACATCAATGTCACATGAGAGTATTAGAATTTTTGGTTGGGAAGAACAGCAGGAAAAGAAGATTGAGACAAAGTTTTCATTTCTGAAAACGTCTTCCTCACCACAGAGGCTGAAGGGAGTTAAAAAACAAACACTTGTTTTTCTCTGGCAACTTTCTTTCAAGGAGCTCAGAACAATTTTTAGACACTAACATGCAAACTGCAAAATACATCTTGGGAAAGCTGCAGAAGCTGCAAAGATTTGTGAAGCTTGATGACGGTGGACAAAAATAAGAAATTMACTTAATTTTTGTACTATTTAATTAGCAATAGTTACATGATTTCTGATTTTTACTTTGATGTATTTCTTAATCATTTTATCAGAAGCCCTTAGAGATTTCAGATAGTTTAATTATTGTTAGCTTACAAATGTACAGATATCTAATTTAATGAGCAAAGCCTTACAAATTCTTTGGCAACAGATGAGGAAAGCAAGGAACAAAAGGAGAGTAATTCATGTAAGGTCACAAAGGCCAGTGGCAGGAGTGAAAACAACACACAGCAGCCCTATTCTGTTGCTTTTAAAACACAGCAATGAAACCTATATGATAAAGTAATGTATTTGTTTTAAACGTAAGTTTTACAGCCTTCCTTAAGGTAACAATAGCACTTTCATTATGGAAGATTATTTTTAAGTCCTCTTGGCCTCCATCTATGGAGGGTGGTCTTGCTACTACAATGAAGCCTTGTTACTTTAAGTCGCCTCTCTGGTGCAATGTGGTAGGCTCTCTTCAAGCATCCTTTTTTACTCAGACTTCCAAGCCAAGTGCACAGCTGTGGCACTGAGAGGGTAACAGATGCTGAGTAAATACATAGCTCCTGTCACAACAGCACCTAATGCTAAGTGCAATGGGAGTGAGTTGACAGTTGTAGTCAGAGCCAGTACTACCACAGTACACCAACCTGCTGCTGGCGAGCCCCAATGCCCTCCGGGTAGAGGTGCCAGTGGGAGTGAAGGTATCCCCCTGCCATCCGAAGGTTCTTCATTGTGACCACAGACCCATACGCCAGGTCTACATGGGAAAGGAGGAGGAAGAAAGGCATAAGGCAGCTCTCCTATAAGTACTCCCCCAGCTAGTCTGCAGTGCTCCGATCAGGCATGCATTCTCCCATTTTGTTTTGATGAAAACTCATTTCCTCTTTGACACGTTACTCCACACAGCTCATTGCAACCTTATCTTCCATCCCCAACCACGATTCAGTAAAACTGTTACATAATATTTGACTGAAACACTTAAAATTCTCCCACTTAGTTTTAACATAAACAGAAATGCTAGTTCTTATGTATGTAATTTCAATAATGAGAGGTTTGAGATAGCTTTCCATAAGAGTATATGGTCAAATTAAAACATGATCAAGTTTGAAAAGCATGTGACTACTTTGAAGCACTCCATCGCCCAACCCCTACAGCAATACAAGAGGGAAGGGAGGCAAGCTCAGCTATCAGAGAGTGGAGCTGATACCCTGGCTTCAGACACCTTCCTTCATAGCCTCACAACACAAGTGGGAGAACACAGTCTTGGAGAATGGACCTGATGCTCTCCCAGTAGCAGCTCTGGAGCAGGGAACAGCCAGAGAAAAGCTGAAGTGATTGGAAAGCTAAACCATATTAAAGGCTCAGTAGTCCCTAGCCAACCTGAGGATTAGGGAACAACCACAGAGCCATCTTTCCCCTAAATTCATATGCATGCTTGAATACAACACAGCTGAACCAGTGGCACGCTGTGTCACAAAGGAGTTGATAGTTTTCATTTACACACATTTTGGAAACAAATCCCACATCTGAACACCTACAAACCTAAGGTGAACAGGACAAATCTCTTTTTGTTGTCTCAAGCAACATAAAGGCCAAAAAAAATACAAAGATGCATGCACACAAAACTGTCAAATCCCTCAAAATGGCATCTTTCCTTCTAGAAGGAATATGACGAAACAGCTAGTGACCTTGCACTAAACATGGTGTTATTTTCAGCCTTTTTCTTTTCTGTCAATATATAAAACCGCACAGAGGAACAGCATGGATCTGACTATGAAGGCATAATCTGCACTGTCCTGCATTGACTCACAGGAGACGCTGTTTTTATTTAAACCCTCACGTACATTGACAACACTTAAAGTGGTTTATTCCTTTGGACACTTACACTCTGGAACGGAGACATTATGAAGATTGTTCCCGATCAGCTGGGACTGAAATGCTGAACTGAAGAAACCATCCCCAGGACCACTACAAAAGAGAGCAAAGAATGTAACAATTCAAAGTCTGGCAAAACAGGCATACAAAGCTCTATCATGCACTACCAAACTGTTTTTACAGAAGGAAAAAGATAAAACCAGACATGGCATCAGGAGAAGAATGACTGCAGTTCCCTTAGATGCACACACCTCTAATGTTGTGAATCATAGCAGATAGACACACTCTTGTGGGAAATTGTCCAGAGCTGCAAGAACTTGAGGTCACAAAAATGTACACACTGACACTGCACAAAGCACCATCAACTATCTTTGGAGGTGTTCTTATGACAAATAAGCTGACCCACTGTCAGGTTAGATATAACAAAGCCTCTCTCTGTGGCTCCTTAAGTCTCATTTCTGCTAAGACGCTAGTGGTAAGACCAGTTGACTTAAACTGAAAAATAACAGATTTAATTTTATATTCTTTTTTTTATGGTGAAATGCTTATTCACCTCATCTTTTAATGCTGTCATATGGAAAAACATTACTT
The DNA here is from genome assembly GCA_035582835.1 of Phoebastria nigripes. Taxonomy (NCBI): domain Eukaryota; kingdom Metazoa; phylum Chordata; class Aves; order Procellariiformes; family Diomedeidae; genus Phoebastria; species Phoebastria nigripes. Next base: position 457,715 of record JAYKAV010003122.1, on the reverse strand, counting down.
GGCCATTTTACTAGCTGTTGTGCTCTTTCCACATAAAAAGCATCCCTTGGTTGCAGGCATTCAGAAAAGAGTCCTCCCTTTGGGCACACTCAGACTTATTTTTTTTTTTTAATCACAGCCAAAGCATTTTTCAGGAATGCAATGCCTTTTTCTTTTTTTAATTACAAAAACAAAAATAAAAAGAATGGAGTTGAGACATTTTCAGGTTCAGGAAAGAGAGGAGAAGAAAAAAAAAAAGGAGACAGAGAGTTTGGTTAGGATACTTGCTTGACATTTCAGAAAGTCTTAAGCTCAAACTCCGTTTCACTGCCAGCTCGGCCAGAGCCTTTCTCTAAAAACAATGCAGGAGTCTGGGAAGGGAATTAAACAAAGACACAGCTTGTGGCTGTGCTTCTGACACTGAAAATGGAGAAATCCATAATCCATAGCCTTTAATTCAAAGCAAAGATAAGTGATTCTTCTTCTGGAGAAAACATTGTGAAATACCTTTTATTCAATACTGTAAAATGAACAGCAAACATAGCCGTGTAGAGGCCAAGCGGGAGCAGGATGAGGCAGAGTACACGAGCCAGGAAATGCTTCCCAAACATGACCTGTAACAAACACAACCTGGATCAAACAGTGCAGCTGCAGGAGCAACTCCACTCTTTATCTCACAGACTCTAAGTAGTGGTCCTATAGCAGAAGCCTACCACGCCATTAAGCCCAGCAGGGTGCAAAATTACCTCAAAAAGGCCTAGGGAGCGGTAAAAGCTTAAGGCAGACCTTGTCGTGCACCTCCAAAAGCTAGAGTTGGGGTACCTTGAAATTTCAGGGTCTTGGGAGGAAGACAAAAACAGGCCATAGGAGGGTTTAACTTTCAAAAATGTTGGGCATGCTTAACTTTGGCAAAGGAGGTTGGGCAGCTCCCGTTGACAACACTTTGAAAACAAGGACCTTAACTTGTTTATCAGAGCAGTACACATCTTGAAACAAAATCACAGCAAGGAGATGGCTTCCAGAATAATAACTGTCAAAGCTAAGCAAAAGGGAAAATGAAAACATGAGGGCACAAGCTACTAGATACAATTCTTCCAACAAGTCTCCCTATGCAAATATAACTGCAACAAGGACTTCTTGGGGACCTAGGTATGCTGCATTCACAGAAACCAGCTCACTTAGCAAGGATGCTCTCACACTGCAACTTCTGTTGCTGGTCCTCAGCCAGAAGTTACAGAAAAGTCAGCAGCAAAACCTGTGAGTGTTTCTAGCTGCCTCAACACAAAAGCAGAGCATTTTATTTAAATCCCTTGGAAAGGTGGTTTGTACACAGATGCCCAAGACGCAATTACATCTTCACATCCTGCTGACACTGCTGGTAGTAGAGTAAGTAATCTAAAATACAGGATGGGTAATAAACAGCTGTGGGAGAAGAAAACACCTTAAATAGCAAAAATCATTTGCTAAATGACCACATCTAACTTCAAAGCGGACAAAGGCAGATGTACTTGCTATCTTCCATATTTTTTTTATGTGGTACCTATCATACAATCATTAAGCTAATCATCCTCCATCCCTTAATAACAGATCCAAAGATTTCAGAAGTAATGGAAAAAGAGCTGAACGCGTTACAAAACTAAGAATTTACTGAAGTTAACAAAGGAAACAGTTGCTCAGCTCAAGTACTTTAGCAGAACACTTAATAACCACTGGGCACTTGGAAAAATGCTGATTGATGGCACATAACCAAATTTATGCAGTAGAGAGGCATATGAACTAATCTCCAGTTCCCTGCTCAAAATGACCACAATATGCTTCAATCTTTGTGAAAAGGTTTTCTTTAACTACAGACTTCAATGCAAAGTCAAAAAAGAAAATGCACATGAAGGACAGCATGGAGCAAACCAGAACAGTGGACCAAGATAAGCTGAGAATTCTAGAAATCAAATTAGTCCCAAAAACCTTGCATGTAAATAATCATGAGTAGTTTCCTAACAAATGCAGAGATAAGTTATTCAGGCTTTCAGGGGGTTAATCCTCACTACTTCTTTTTCTTTCCTCCTCAAGCACCAAGGTTGCCAAATAGTTAGTTATTCAGAAAGCATCTACCTTCTGGAGTAAATTTCTTTACATATTCTAACACTCAGGGGCTTGCTGCCTTTGCTGCCAGCAGCACAAATGAAATCACTGTGCAGCCGTCTGCTGGCAGAAAGCTTAGACATGATGGATTTGTTCCATTTCAAATGCAATTAACTGACTTTGCTCAAGAAGTGCTTCTCCGGAGCTGGAACATTGCATCTTTGCAGCCCATACTGATTCACATTAATCAGAGAAAACAAATCACACAGCAGGAATAGAAGTCGTCCCTCAAAACCCCCACTGTTTATGAGACAAACAGGACGAAAACAGTAAGTGAAAGATACAGAATTTTCAAGCTTCAGAAGAGGCTGAGACAAGAGAAGAACTGAACACCTTTTAAAAGATGCGCTTGAAGAATTTGTTTTCCTGCTGGTTGCAAGACAGCAAATGGTACATCAAGGTATTTCTCCAAATATAAGATTTCACAGTCCCCAAATATAAAATGCAATATATTAGAACAGGGCACCCAAACACACTAGCAAATTTCTTAGCCCTTGTAAGAACTAAATGTGTGTGAAATCGAGCAGGCTATGGCTGCCTTCATCCTCGGGACTGGCTACAGAGACTGCAAGTTGCAGAGCATGCCTATGACTCATGATGGACTATAGCATGCTACTGCTATGCGGCCTGTGCCCCCGTACTCACGAAGCAGAGCCTGAGCTTGCGCTGCTTATGCAAACTAGGTGCTGCAAGACATGCCTGTCTGCCAGGTAGCACGTACTCCTCAGAAGGTCATGTAACAGTGTTGGACAATATCTTGCTTTGGGCCATTGTACAGCCATTCCCAATGAGCATTTTTAACCTAGACTGAAAAAAAATTAATCCAACTGGAAATGTAATAGTTTCTCTCGAGAAAAAGCAACAACCTTTTTGCTGTGCTCTTATGACATTATAACCCGCTGACATGTGGGTTTTTTTTTTAAACATACGGCAATATTTTTTCCATTATAACCTTCATCTTTAGTCATCATCATCCACCTCAGATGCCCGTTTGCTGCAGAGTATCACTGTTTGGCTAGTTGCATGGTTGTCAATAACTAGGAGAATTACAAAGGCAAAAGAAAGCAAAACAAAACAAAGAAACCCTTAACATAAAGAAAAGTTTTTGACACTCACCAGTGACAGGCTGAGGTTCCCCAGCAAGTCCCATAGGTCATAGATTGTGTTCAGGCCAACCAAGAGGACTACAAAAAGGCCAACAAACTTTACCCCCATTGCTCCAGCAAGGTTCRTGCCAGTCAGACTCAGCCAGAACCACCAGGAGGCAGAAAATGGCCTGCAGGACAGATACAGCAGGTCAGTAAATAAATGATGGCTTCTTGAATGGGCATCTGCTATCAGGAAAACAAACAGCAAATTGGCTACCCCGCAAAATTACATTCCATCTTCTTCTCAGGAGCCCATGAGGAACAGAAAGATGATTTTTTCATTAATTTTAGAATGATGCAAGGATACCCCTGATACAGGCTTCAGAAGGGCCCTGGGCAGCCCTAGATCTCCCCTTTAAGGAAGGGAACATAGACACCAGGTATAAGCTAAAATATTAGTGTGAAGAAAGTCTGACACATGGAAGGTCTGAAAATAGAAACAGGACTTTCGCTCCATAAAATGCAAACTTACATCTCTCAGAAAGCTAAGGGCATGGGGGAGAACAGGAGAAAAAGAACAGCTACTTTTCCTAAAACAGAAAGGCCATAGTGGAAAACATCTACCCAAAGCACAAACAAAAGCTGCAGCAAAAAGCAAACAAATTACAAACTACACTAAAATTGAACCACAGAGAAAAGATGAGAAAAGATGACAGCAGAATTTAAAACACTTTTCTTACTGACTCCTGATGCCTTGATGCTTGTATTTTGGCTAGACAAAATCCCTGTGACCTGCTAAGCAATACAATAGCTAGAGCTGGCTTTTAATTTGCATAAAATCAACTAGTTTGAAAACAGGATTAGCTCTAAGATATCAGAAATAAGTTCAGGTCAAGGCATACAGAGCTGATCGAACACTGCCCTGTAACTTAGTGCTTGCACTCCCTGGGGTGTGTTGTAGATGAGGATGGCCTTGGATGGCCCCACATGACGCCGCAAGCTGCATTTTAGTCATGTATGCTGCAGTCACACTAAGATTGATATGATCAGTTCTTGAACATTTCATGAAACAAAAATTGCTCATATATAAACACAGTATTCTAAGCTTTTATGTCTCTGAATTCTGGATGCATTGTGGGGAAACTACGCTGTACAGCCCAGCGACAAAGAAGCCTTTTGACATATTCAAATACCTATAAATCACCATCCCCCTCTGGATGGGTCTACAGMAAATATCCTGAGCAACTTAACTGCTGTATTCAGAAACATCCTGGCTATATTTCTCTCAAATTTTTGGTACCGATTTCTCTAAACCCAACAAATTACACTATTTACCTCAGCTAGCAGGATTTTGTAAGTGCTTATAGGATTACAGTCACAGATAAGCTGTGTTTCTCCAGGCTGGAGACAAAGTGACTGGTTCAAGATAACAAATTAATATTTTTGCCGTTAAGGAGCAAAGCCTTGAACAGGCTCCAACCATCCTGCATTCCTCCTTCTCTGACCTCCAATGCCCTATACTAGCTTTCTTCCCTCTCAAGTTTTAAAAAGCTTTAACCTTCATTTTCAAGATTTGCAGTTCCATAAACACTATTTCAGCTGAAATTTCCTTTCATGCTAAAATAATCTATTAAAGTCTCTCTCCTGGTTTACCCCAGCCACAATCTTTCTCCCTAGTTTCACAAACCCTCATACTAAAAATTTCTCTCCCCTGCCGTGAGCCATTTTCACCTCCAAATTTCCTGAAACAATCTCATCTCAGCCATTCAACCAGACTACCAAGTGGCAGACATGTTCTAGTACTTCATCTGTGTGAAACGTGAGTACCTACAGTTTAACAAAATTATCACCTTTATCTTACCTATCTGCACAGCTGTTACATTTCACCATACTCAGAACAGCTCCCATGAGGAAGAACATCAGAATGGGGTCCAGCAGAATATATTGGGACAAAGTAATACAGCCCGTATCTGCAAACAGACGCACAACAATGTCAAAAAGGCTTGTGGTTCCAAAGTGAATCTAAGATTGCRGGAAGCCAGTTTCCTCAGTGTAGTCAAGACAAGGGGAACAAGGGAAATTTTAGAAACAGAAGCAGATCAGAACATTTCAACTTCTACTTGGGTAACAAATGAAAAACAACCCTCACAAAAACCAGGCAGTACAACAGTATCTGTGAAACACCATTTAGGAGGTGCTGCTAACATATTCATGAGAGAGCGTTACAGACAGCAATGATCTACCTACTAAGGCACCAGCACAGTGCCAGAGGATGCTACAGGAGAAGACATCTTTCAGATGTTACCTATAAAAAATGAATATGACTTGGACATTTTAAGTTTCCATGCCTCAGTATCTGTGTGTCCTCACAAAACCCCAATTTGGGTAATTCCATTTGCAATGTTAGTTTCTCCACTTGGCTCAATTCAACAAGGAACTTTATTTGTTTCTTACCATAAACCCTTCCACAGTAATACAGTAGGCTGCTAAATACCTCTATAATTCACATGGGAGACATCAATATTTCACTAGCGGGCAAAATCATTCCTGACCATCCATCTTATACAAATTCTTGAGGTGAAATGTAGTCCAACGCTGTGGTTATGCACATAACAGAAGTACCTATGAACTAAACAAGACTGTAAAATTCTCAAGGGGACCACCGATTAAAAAGTCTCATATATATAAAGCAGAACTACTTTGCTTTTGGGAACCTCTCTCATTAACCCCAATATTCCCTGGCTAGGTAACACACAATAATCCAGAAATTAAATTCTCTTAACAATTAACCTGCTCAATTTTGCTGTAGCAGAACACCTACCAAAAATAAGGATGAAAGCTGTGAGTAAGGCTGCTGGCAGCGACTTTGACAGTTCCAACACTGTGAGGTAGGCAAAGGGAACCAGGCAGGAGCCAAGGAACGCACAGAACTGCAGGAAAAGAAGATCATGGGGGAAGTTATAACCCTCCCCAAGGTGAATACGTACCCACACCCTTTCCCTTCCTTCATCTTCCACACCTACCAACACCAGGAGGTATTGCAGTAGCTGAACTGACTCATTAAGAACATCAGACAAAAGCCAAATGAGCAAAGATACTGTTCAGAGAAGGACAGCTGCTTACTCTGTTCTGTCTCTAGAGGTGTCAGTAACAACAGTCGGTCATTCTCTTGCTAGACTACATCAGATATTCATAAAAAGATATGTCAAGTAGGTGCACTACACATCCACCATACTCAACTTATTTTAACAAGATATTAGAATATGAAATCTAAGAACAAAATACACCTGTACCTTACATCTTTAGCAGACCAGTATCACCTCCCCTACACAAATGAGACTGAGGATAGTTGGAGGAGGAAGAACAGAAATCAAAACAAAAGAAAGCTGCATCACAGTAAAACTTGTTCTCTTCAACATCTGGTTCTAGCACTTCTCCCACCTTCGGCTCAGGGAAATCTATAACCACAAACTCCTGGAGACCCAGAAAGTAAACCAAGAAAATATACTTTCCCAGTTTTTATCCTTCTTTCTAGGCACTAGCAATTGGCCATTGTTTCTTTTTTTGGCTCGTGTTATCTGCTGTCAGTTTTATGGCTCTTGGTCTTCCTAGATAGCAGTACAGCCAGGGTTTCAGATAGAGTACCACCTTGAATAGTAATTTTCCCCCCGCCCTGGCTCCATCAGCTTACTCAGCTCAGTGTCACTGGTGGTGGCAAACTGCAGGTGGCAGTGGATGATCCTGGCCTTTTGACATCCTTGGCTCTCCAGCAGAGCAGCCAGGCACAATGGAGTAAGCCGAAGCCCAAGCTCAGCAATGTTCCCTTTGCAGAACAGGCAAGATATCTGTCCCACTCAGGAGTGTAGTCCCACTAATTAGTAGCACGGGTTGGCCTCAATAATCACCTTACTTTCTTACCTGGCCTCTTACAGCCAGACATTAAGACTTACTCACAATACAACCGCTAACACTTTTCTGAGGAGCTTAAAGACAAGGCACAAGGCTAAACAGACCTCTGATCTGATCCAGGAGAGCTGTTCTTATGACACAGGAGAGCTAACCAGCTTGATACTAGCCTGTAGAGCCTTACCCCTCTCATTCCCACGTAGTTGTGCTGCTCATATCTGTCCCCTGGCTTTTGGAAAGGAAACGTACCATCATATCCACTAAGGTAGCCAGCAAGTCCAATCAGCATCTGAAGAGGAAAGGTGAAAAAACTGGTCAGGGAAATCACATTGGAGGAAGGAGTATCCAAGCCAGCAGCAGGTAAGATTTTTATAGAAGCCAAGTCTGATCCAGAGGATAACTACTTAATTCAGACACATCATCCAAACAAGAGTTTATGCACAGAATTCATATACATACATATTGCCCTTTGTCTAAAGGCAAAATCAGAAGGAATCAAAAGGACTTTGGCTGCTGACTACAAGGAGACTACAACCTCAAGAGAAATACCAGGTGTGGGATTTACCAGAGAGAATTCTGTCTCTGTAGATTCTCCCATAGCTCCCTATTCCTATAGTTTAAGGAGACTCAGCCTGAAAGGAAGATCTTTCTGAGGCAGGAGGAGTGCACCTTCATCAACACTGTTCTGCACACTGTTGCTAGAACAAGTTCTTCGATTACAGAATAGCAAGTCAAGGCTTTCAGGGTCCTTTGTGGTAGGAGTCTCATTTACACACAAGCTACCAGGAACTGTTTGGTTCCTCTGAACTGTAGGCTTCTATTAAATATCGCCTCCAAACCACGTAAGTGCCACGTTCATTTTTTAATGTCAAGCCTTTCAAATACCCAACATGCAATACTGTTTTGTTTTCCCATATTCAAAGCATTTTCATAAAGAAGAAAAGATGCAAGTTGAGGCTCTGGATAGAGAATGCAAATTGCCATGATGCCAACAACAGTTAGGAAAGGTATTGGTGTTCATCACATCCTTCAGCCAGAAGAATGGGGAAGACTTTTGTTGGCCCACTCCTGTGGCTTCTAAAACATGTAACAGAAGAGCAGTTTACCTTCCCCAAAGGAGGGTGGACATCGAAGAAGAAGGTCCGATTAATGTAGTAACTTCCCATCTTCCCAAAATGAGTTTCATCCCAACTGGAAAAAAAAAAAATACCAAACAACCTGCTATAATGCTGAAGACAGTAAAAAAAAATCCAGGAAGGTCTTTTTACTCATGCTTTTCATCATATAGAGGGTTAGTGCCATACATTCTATATGAGACTGCACTAAATTCACTGGGAAATCACGGGGAGTACTTCAGCCATTCTAGGTAGGGTCCTTTTTAGAGAGTTTGGTATTAGCACTCCAAAACCTCTAGTCTGGCCTTCTGATTCCAGGTTGAGCTTAGAGATGTTAAAAAATCAGCCTGCAACCCACAGATCCCCAAAACCACCCCCCCGAGACCCGGTCTCCTCTCTGCAACACGTCCCGATCGCAGCGGTGACCGCGGGGCAGGGACCGGGCCGGCCAGGGAGCACAGCGCTTCCTTGTGGCCCTCACTGCCAGGATCCCATCCCACCGCCTGCCTGGAATAAACACGGATCCCTTCCCAGCCAAGCAAGGCAGGGGCGGGCGGGTGCTTGAGAACGGGGAGGGGGAACGGGGCGACGGCTGGGAGTTCGGGCGCACTCCCGTCCGAGGGGCCCAAAGCCGGCTGTTTCCGGGGCGCCTCCCGGGAGGAGGCGGACACCCACCCACAACCAGGGGCTTGGGCCAGGCCCGTCGCCCCCGGGGCAATGCCCCGCCGGAGGGGCACAGGCCCCGCCCCGGCCCGTACCAGACGTGCGGCGGCTCCGGCAGGCGGTGGAAGCGGGACGCGAAGCTGAGGAGGGTGACGAGGGCCAGCGCCGCCGGGCGAGCCGCAGCGAGAGGGGCGGCGGGGCGCGCCGGCCCCCCCGGCAGCTGGCGGGACTCCCGCTGCCGCAGCGGGCCGCCGCGCGGGCCCGGCTTGGCCTGGCCGCCCACGGCCGCCGGCATCCGCGGGGCTCCGCCGCGCGCAGCACCGGGCCGGGCGCGGCGCATCCTGGGAGACGGAGTCCGGGGGGGGGCGCGGGGCACGCTGGGAGATGTAGTCCTGCGGGGGCGGCGGCTGTCCCAGCCGCAGCCGAGCCCTGAGGTGGGGGGTCGGCCCTGCGGCCGGCGGCGGTCCGAGGCCGGGACGGGGCTGACACTGCAGCCCCCGCGGAGGGTCGCGGCGCGGGATGAGCTCTGCCGCGGCCAAGGTATGCAGTGCTGGCTCCGCGCTCTCCCTGCGGAGCGTCCCCGCCGGGCGGGAGGGAAGCGAGGGGAGATGGCGGCGGCCGAGCTGGAGGGAGCGGGGCTTGGAGCGGCGGCTCTCTGCCTCGCTCGGTTTGGCCTTGCCGCCGGCCGCGGCAGCTGACTGTGATCGCGACCTAAATCAGCTTCTGGTGCCCCGGACTCCCCGGCAAGGCCGGGCTGGTGGTTACCGAGAGGACTGCGCCCCCGTGCACAGCGTCTCTTACATAGACTGCTGCTGCCCCGGCCTGCACCCACGTCTCTGTCTCAGTGGAGAGCAAGGAATTTGCTGCCGTGCTAAATAAAACTAATGCCTTTCAAAGCAGTGGTGGTGTTTACTTAAGGTAGTTTATCCATGTGAGCTGTTAACACCAACGCCTGCTGCAGAGATACTGAGAGTTTAGGAGCAAACCTGTTCCTTCTGCTTATACCTTTACTCTTTAACCCAGCAGAATATTGGTTTCAGACATGGAGGTTTCCCCTATGCAAGGCTTGGAAACCTGAGAGCTCAATACACGAAGTTTGGGGTGTCTCTTCCATCTTCCTAGACAGTGAAATGCATCTCCCAGATTTTTACTCTGAATTGGGATTTAAGCCCAAACTTTCCTCACTGCGCCACTGATGTTGGACATGAAAACAGAACCAAACCAGAAATCTCAGTAGACATCAAGCAAATGTTGTCCTCCTCCTATCCTCCCAGCTCCAACTGATCTAACCTGCAGCTTATGGGGATTGTGCCCCATGGGGTTGTAAATGGAGGCAGTTCTTCCCCACTACTTCCCTGGCCCATGCTCAGCTCTTCCTCTGAGGAAGAATAGATACAATGTCACTCTGGGACCTGTCCACTGAGGACAAAACACTCCTGCTGTCTCTAGTCTTTACTTAGCTGATTGTTTTGCCTGCGATCTGCCCTGCTGCTGGGAGCAAAACAGCATGAACTTAAGAGATCACTCCAGGCCCCAGCCTTTGGAGACACAGTTCCCAGCTGAGGGATGGGTTGTTTTCCATGTTCTTTTTGGTGAAATCCCCCGGGCCCTTGAAATTATAGAGCGAAGCAATTAGCTTAGCACAATTTATTGCAAATGATAGTGCAGGCTGCAAAAACAACAAAGAACTGTAGAGAGGATCAGGAGAAACGTCTCTGCCAGCTGAGAGGCCAGAGTTCAAAACAGATGTGGTGAAGGACATGAATTTCTGAGCCAAAAAATCATCAGCAAGGTCCCCAGGAAAAACAAGTAAAAATAGTATGTCATGAATGCTTTTGAAGTCATAGTTTCTGTTTCTTTCCCTGCAAGCCAGCAGGCTAGACATTTGAAAAAAAGCATAGCTGAGATTTCTAATGCCCTGATTCCAGAAGCAGAGAATTTAAGAAAATCAGTAAATACTTTGTCCACAAAAGTGTTGCCAATACTGCCATCACTTCCCTCCTCACTTATAAACCATTTCTCCAGTAAACTTTGACTAGAGTAATTTAATCAAATTCATACCTCATTTAAAGTTATTTGAAGCAATCTAAACTGCAAGAGAAGCATCAAGTTTACAAAGAGGACTGGAGCACAGAGATCCTTGGGGTCTCTCTGGTTTTCTGTTGACAGATTGTCTGTCAGTGAGCAAATCCCTGCCTTTTTCTGCCTTGCTGTCAGTCTCTGGTATAATTTCTATGCATTTTGGGAGGGTGGAGACACAGAGAGATCACTGGCATGCCACGGGATCTATGGAAGGAAGGAGAGACATGATTACAGGTTTATTTAGAGACATGCATGAGTACCAATTTCCTGTGTGGAAAGAAAAGACTGTTACACAAAAAAGCGAGCTTCATGTTTTGCACAAAGTTGGCCTGGGAGCGGAGTAGCAGCCTGTCCCAGGCCTGCAACGTAGAAAACCCTCTGCACTGGCTGGTACTGATGGGAGGAGGGCTACAGGAGGACMTTAAGGGACCTCCCCACAAAGGCAGCCCCTGTTCAGGGAGCTGGCAGTCGTTCCCCAGTGAAACAGAAATTCTGCATGTGGCTTTGGTTTCCTTGTTTTGTTCCCCAGGGCTGTATTTCTGCATTGGCAGCTGCTGAGAGCCTGACAGGCTCTCTAGATATCTTATTTATTTCTGGACAAAAAGCTAGGGAAATAAGGATGGTTCCTAAATGTGCTTCCAACCTCAAAGCCGGTTGGTGGTTCTGATATCAGGGCTGGGGCTGCAGCACAACACGGGGACGCGGATGCAGCTGACTGCAGTCGCTCAGGATTGAATCTGGCTGGTTTTTGTGTCCTGGGCACAGATTGGGGGGCAGAGTCCTTTTCTCATTGGCTTTAGGCGAGAAGCCTTCCCCTATCCCAGCTGAGTTAAAAGGGAAAGCAAAGAGGTTGTTTTTATTTCCTGGAGTAGACTGCGCACGTTGACCATGGCGTCTGAAAAGGTGAGAGCTTGGACAGGGTGGAAGCATCCTGGAAAGCTGCCTTGGTGCTGGAGTTGAGGTAGAGATGAATTGTCTGCCTTCATCTCAAACAGCAGAAGCTGTTCTTGTTTGGAAAGAGGCTTGGCCCTGCCCTGCGTGGCTGGAAAAGCTATTTCATGCCATGCAAATACCCAGTGCAGGTGCTTGGCACAATCAGTGGGGAATTTGTTTCAAAAATCTAATATGGGATGGAAGTTAGCAACATCTGATAGGGACAAAGAGGGAAGCTTTGTAAGGGGTAATTTTAAGGTCACTTGTGCATTGCTGGAAACATCACGTGCAACTAAATATTCAGAGGGCCAGCATGAAAGACTGGCTGTACTACCAAAACAGGAACAGTCACTTTCAGAAAGGAGCCCTCTCTCTCCCAAGCGTTGCTCTTACCTGTCTTACAGTTCCTGAAATGCCTTCTGTTCATGCATTGTTCTTACAATACTCTGATGTTCCCACCGTAACACCACTTTATCTCTCTTTCTCTTCTCAGCCAATACTTTATAGCTATTTCCGAAGTTCCTGCTCTTGGAGAGTGAGAATTGGTAAGATCCAGTGTTGATCTCTCTTTTATTGTCTTGGTATTATTGCAGTATCCTCCCCTTCACTAACCCCATTAATCAGTCACTTATTAAGACAGAGATGAGCAAACATGAACCTGTAACAGTGAGGCATTTCCCCAGTGGAGGGGAAGGGAATACCACAGCTTACCTGGAGCAGGGGGAGGAGAGAGGAACAGGCAGGAGGGTTTTGCTCAGCCTGCAGCTAGTTAGAGGGAATTACTCCTTTCGTAAAGCTAACAGATAGCTGTTTCTTCCACATCAGCTAGAGGGGCCCTACACTTTGTTTTTACATGGATACTGCCTTGGACTCTGGTCTACCCAGGTCTTGAGAGCTGACCAGGGCTGGGAATGGTCCCTACTTGTACTGAGTCAGTCTTAAGCAAGGTTTTGCAAGTGAGCACAGGGCCCCCTGCCCTCTATAAGCCAAATCAGGAGGGGCTGTGCTGTAAAGAGTGGCAAAGCTTATTTTGAAAAATGCAGTGGTTTTGCCAGGACTGATCTTTAGTGCTTTGGTCCTTCATTTGCCAGAGTACTATCTTCTCGGTGGACTCAGGCCACCGTTCTTGAGGGATAGGGTCTTTTTTGGTTTTAAAGGCATTCTTTTTTCAAATGGAGATGGTAACATTTCCCTGAGCCCGTTACCAATGAAACTGGTCTCAGTGTGCCTGTCTGAAGCTGTACGCTCTGCTCTCCCTAGCACTGGCTCTGAAAGGGATTTCCTATGACCTGGTGCCAGTGAACCTCCTGAAGGACGGGGGGCAGCAGGTAAGGATACAGCTAGCATTGCTCTCTCCAGGGCTACTGAACTTGGGGATCGTTAGGAGAATTGGGATTAGCACTAGAATGTTCACAGGCAAAGTCACTGAATTCCTCACCACTTCTCTGTAATTAATAGTTGCTTTCAGCCAGTATTCCCTGGCATGCAAGATAGAGGGAGAAGATGACTGCAGGAGACTAAAGGTTTTTCCCTCTCTTAAACATCTGTAACTGAATTTCATAAGGCTGAAGATCTTTTGCTCCTGCTTAGCATGATATAACTGAACATATCTGGTGCACAGACTTCAGAGAAGCTGCACTGCAGTTTAAACACAGACTCCACCTCATTCAATTAGCACCAGAAAGTGTGTGTGTGGCAGAGGGTGTGTGTCCAAAAGATGTTAAATGATAGAGCAAGGGGCTGCAAAGGGCCTGCCAAAGGAAGGGGTGGGTTGCCAGAAGAGATCTTCACTGAGAACTTATTCAGGGGGCCATAGCAGGGAGTTGTGCACCTAGTAGTACCACCGGCTTGATGTGCCAGTATGTGCTRAGACAGAGTGGGAGAACTAGAACAGTAATAGTGACACTGCTGCAGTACCACCCATCCTGAGCTTTGTATTGATGGTTTATCAAGAGGTAGGGCAGTCTGGCCCTGGATGCAGTGATCCCTGAGCCCCAGTGAGAGCTTGCTGTAGGCTAATAGTACAGCATAACTTCCTGTAAATGTTAGTACTGAGGTAGAGGGATAAACCAGGTAAAAAAAATAAAATAATTTGCTAACTGGGTTCTAGGGGAAGAAAACAAGGAAGAAGAATTTCTTGTTGCAGTAATCTCAGGTTTCTTTCCACAGTTTTCTGCTGAATTCAAGGCAGTGAATCCAATGCAGCAAGTCCCAGCCTTGAAAATTGATGGCATCACCCTTTCTCAGTCGGTGAGTTACCAGCCACATCCCTGTTAACCATTCACTCCAGCCTGCTGCCCAGTCTGGAGGGGATGGCTTTGCCCCATCTTTTCCCCCAGAGCTCTCATCTGTGCATTGGAAAAGAGATGGCATTTGTGATAAACAATCCCACTTGGGGGCAGAAATAGCACATAGCCTCTGCTGGGAAACTGCTGTCAAGGATTTAAGCTCAATTCAGCTTTGGTTCATAACTCCATGTTTCACTGAGCAGTTTGTAGTCTGACTTAGATGGCTGTGCCAGGGTTTACCTGAAATTACAGCTGGGCTAAATGACAACAAGGTCCCAAGCAGACATTGAAGGGGATATTCTGTTGCTTGGATTGGTAACAAACTTCATTCAAAARTTGTTGTATTCTCTTGGATCAGCTCCCCTTTCCCAGGTGTTCAGGATGTGAACTTTTCCTTGGCTCTCCAATAACCTCCCCTTATCTCTTTGTTCATTACAGCTAGCTATAATTCATTACCTAGAAGACACCCGTCCTAACCCCAGACTCCTGCCCCAAGATCTGAAGAAGAGAGCCCAAGTCAGAATGATTGCCGACCACATTGTCTCTGGCATTCAGCCACTCCAGGTATTGCCTTGTCATATCCATGCAAATGAGAAAACCAGGATGGGTTTCCAGGAGTCTGTATCTCTGAAAAGCTTAGTCTCTTTAAATTGTTGCCAGCCAACAGAGTGGCAGACCTTAAGACTGTGTGTTAGCAGATGAAATCTCTGCTTAGCCTCTGCCTGATCTGCCAATGGCAACAATACACTACTTCCTACAAAGAAAATCCTATAGCACCCCAGGGTTCTTTCCAGAAACAGCTGAACCCATATGGTTTCACTGCTGAGTCTAGGATGTTTTAGGAAGAAGACAATTGAGCAACCCAAAGGGCAGAGGCAAAGGGATACCCTGGCAGCTGTTACAGAAGGACAGTCCCAAGAGAGAGATGCAGCAGGGTGCATGATTCGGTGAGGGTGAGGTCAGGGCTGACCCAGCAGGCTGAACTCAGGCTGGGGGTTCAGGCTTGGCAACTCCTCATCTCCCCTCTCCTCCACTGGATGAGGCAGTGGGCAAGATCCAGCCAGCAGCAGTCAATCTAACCTGGAGATTGCTTGTCTTCACAGAACCTGAACATCCTGAAACAAATGGGGGAGAAAAAAATGGAATGGGCTCAGAACTGCATCGCATCTGGCTTTCAAGGTGCGTTCCACATCAAAAATGATCAGCACTTCGACTGACCCTTCAAAACGCTGCACCACTGGGATCCTACTTTCCTCTTCAAGCAGAACAACAACTCTCCCTAGGCTGGTGTGCTGGGGTCCTGCCCTGTTGGCAGAGACAGTGCTCTTCCTGCCCAGAGTCACTTGTCTAGGACTGGTAGCTCTCCAGGGTCTCTGAGGAAAGATGCTGTCCACAGGGCACTTCCACTGCTGCGCATGGAAGAGGAGAAGCCTGGGGCCATCCTGTACACCGCAGCATTTGATTCACCCTGAAGCATGAGGGCTGACAGCCCTTCTCCTTTCCACCCAGCTAGTCCAAAACTAGTGCCTTTTGCTTTCAAGTTCTATCAATCTATATTTATATGCTTTTGTAATCAGACAAAAGATATCTGATGGCAAACTCCCACAGAATCTAGCAAGTAGCAGAGTATTTTTTTACCTCCCTGGGAGAAATAGGGTGCTTCTTGTTTCCTCAAAAACCCCATGTGCTGGAATGGCAGGCCCATCTTCACTTCTGGACAGACGCAAACTGAACCTTTGCATTTTTCCCCTCCCCACTCACATACGTCTATATTGTCCTCTTAGTATTTCAGGTACATTGCCTGAAGCAGCTGAAATAACCCTGGGTCCCAAAAAGCTGAAGGACCCTAAAGACTCCCATAACTACACTGTTGTAAGATTTCTGTTCCTTCTAGGTTCTGTCCCAAATTGCTCCTTTTTCATACTCAGCTCAGGGTCAAAATGCCCTTGTTCATAATTCCCAGTCTAAAAGGTCTTTGGTGTCCCTTTCAAGTGAGTTTCCAATGCCTCACTCCAGTGTACCACCTCTCTTGACAGCACTGGAGCAGATTCTGCAGCACACTGCTGGACGCTACTGTGTGGGGGATGATGTAAGTATCTGAGAGAGTGTGGTGTACCACTGGAGAACTGAAAACACCAGTATATTCCATAAAATAGGAAAGGAAATTAGTTGTGGAGACACAGCACAACCCCATCCTGTGCCTGGAGTTACATGCGGTGCTTTCACCATAAGAAAAACAGCTGCATGGATCCTACTTAGGCCATTACTGAATTGCAAATAGTTACGGAGATGTTTACTTGTCCCTCCCCGCCTTTAACCTGCTGATGGCCAGATTCTGCAGCTGTATCTAGGATCTGGCTGCTACTAGAGGATGTGGAAACATTATATATATTTCATCTTTAAGAGATTTGGAGTTCAGAGCGTCCTGTTGTAAGGGCAAAGCTTGGCTCAAGAAACACAGGTTCAGTTCTTAGCTCTGCTCTGTGGAACCTTTAACCAAGTTGTATTGTATTTTTTCTGCTCTGTTTGTCCAATTTTAACATGGACAGATTTCAGAGAGCTCACATACAAGCTGTTCTGACCCTTACCAAGCTAGAGGCCACTCAGGCCTCTTCCATTTAGTAGTCTTGTTTGGCAGGATCTTTGGATCTTTCCTATAAAAGCCTGAGAAAAAAGGAAAGCTCCTGCAATATCATATGATGCAGATGATTGTCTAGCAGGAGCCTTATGGAACTGGAGCCCTTGGTGGGCAAAGGCTAGTTACGAGATCTTATGCTGGAGAATAATGTGTGCTCTGAAAGGCACCCAGGGCTTTGTGACCTGGGGAGTGGGGGGGGGGGGGCAGCTGCCTCTGTGTGCATAGGCAGCTAGCTGTATTGTCCTTGAGTCTTCTTTTCAGATTGTGAGTCCCTGAGCCTGTGTGCAAGGGCCCTATCACATATCAGGTCTTGACATTGACAGGAGCTGCTTGATATTCCTGCAATGCAAACAAGCAAAATTTACTCATCTTTTCCCAGCCATGCAAACTCCCCCCCTCCATCGCCTCCTTCTGCAGCTTGCCAGCAGACTTGTTTGCTCAGAGGCAGCTGCCATAGAAGCACTGTGTCCTTGAGGTCATCATGATCAGCTGGTAAATATGAAGCTCCCTAAAGGCTGATGGCTTCTTCTACTAGTGACTGCTGTGAAGTTCCTTTCCTTGTACCATTGTCGTATTATTAATGCTGGATTAAAGAATGAGATTGTCGTGACAATTCCTCTGTACTGGCTGATAAAATAATTTCTATCCTGCTCTCAAAGCCTGCTACCACAGTGAAGCATACAGACAGGCTCTGAGTTACTCTGACCCCTTTTCTCTGCTATGTTTGCAGGTTTCCATGGCTGATCTGTGCTTGGTGCCTCAAGTTTCCAATGCTGAAAGGTAATTAAGGCTAAGCTTGAGGCGCTCTTCAAGGGCACCTACTCCTTGTGCTGGGCTGTCAGAGCTTACCTTCTGCTGCTCCTTGTGCCTGTTAGGAAAGCATCCCTCCTGCCTGCCGTACCCAGTTATGGATTCTTTTCTGCATAAATTTCCCTATGTCATAAATACTGTCTCTTTTGGAAGCTCTTGGAAATAAGGAGCTGTGCTCTCTTCTCAGAGGCCCCTGGAGGAAACCTGATCTATGTCCTTAGAAAAGCTAAGGTTGCCCACATTCCACGTCCTCTCTCCCTGTTTGCCCTATATTTACACTGCACACAGCGGGGAAAAGATTAATCTCACTATATTTGTTGAAAGCCTTAAACCTATGCAAGTAGTGGCTGCATGATTCCCAGGAAAAGCATAATACCTTCTTAACCTGTGCTGCACACTATCTAAAAGCCTAGTGAAGATGGAAGAACTAACTAGCCTTTCCTCTAGCATTTGTTTTTAAACCTACAAGGATGAACCTTTTCTCTTAATGCAAATGTACCCAGCCTGTGAGATTCTCCCATACTGGGCAGGCACAGCACACTGCTCTGCCCTTCTGCTCACTGCTGCACTGGCTGTCCGACTCATAGTACCTCACAAATTCCTTTCCTTTTGCAGATTCAAAGTGGACATGGGTCCATATCCCACAATAACCAGAATAAACAAAGCTCTCCTGGAGTTAGAGGCATTCAAAGTAAGCCACCCATCCCGGCAGCCAGATACTCCTGCAGAGCTGCGAGCCTGAAGCCCTTCTACTCACTAAATCAAGTAAGCTGGAGTGTCAAAGAGGACAACTGCTAGAGCTTAAGTAGAACTTCAGTGCCAGCAGGAAACCCTAGTACTATTGTCTCACTTTCATCTGGGTGGGAAGAAGGACAGAGGACCTGGAAGTAGCCTGGATGACATACAGGAGCTATGCCTGTGCTGGAAAGCTTGCAGCTACTTCTATGTTTTTTTTTATCTGATGTATTTCCATGAAACAGACTAAAGCAGAAGCATCCATAATTATCAGAAGTCCCCTTTGTATGGCTTTGGGCTGGGGAATGTGGCCACAAACAACTGTGAGGCATTGAGCCAATTCTGGACTCCCCACTTCTACCATCTACAGAAAGAGCATCAGGGAACCAGTATGCACACCTGCTACTAATCTAGCAGGCCTGCTTGTCCTTGTAGCTGCCTCAGAGCTATGGCATAATCATCAGTGCCATGGATATAAACAGTAAGAGCTAGTTTCTGACAGAAGACAGCTTAATCCCAACCCTTATTGGGTCCCATGGGTCTTCCAAGAGCCAACAGTCGGCAACTCTGCCACCCCTTGCAATGACAAGAGAATTACTACCTGGGACAGCTGATCTGTACCTCTTCCTTATGTCTAGCAGCAGTCTTGCGGAATTTATAATAAAGGTCTGTCTAGAGCAAAACTAGGTGGTTGTGACATAGTCAGCAAGACACAACCAGCTCACTCCCATATGCTGAAAATGATGGCGTTCTCTTCCTTTTCCATCCTCTGACACTGCTCTAGGTGTTTTCCTAGTCCTCAGCTGCAGACTATTGCCCAAGGGAATCCCACCCCAGATTCCCTCCAAACCAGAATCACGTCTGTACTTTCTCTGTGAGGACCTTCCAAGCGGCAGGAGTAAATCCCATTCCACTCATCCCAAATGAAACCCAACACCTGAGTCACCTTCAGAGCTGAAAGCACCCCGGGAATTCCAGCCCAGAAACCTGTAGGGCAAGAAGGGAAACCCAGAAGCCTGTGACTGTGTTCCTGCGCAGGCTCAGCTCAGATCCTACTGAATGTTTTGGCACCCAAGCCCAGGTATCAAGCCAGGGATACGGGAGGGAATTTCTGCCAGTCTGATGCTGTATATCAGCTACCCTAAGAGGGCAATACCCACAGCCTTCAGAAAGACTTTACAAACCCGTGATCTCTTGTGCCAAGGTAGCATTCACCTACATATAGATACTTGGACTGCCACATTGCTTGGACTCATTTATTGCCATCCATGTCTGTATTCAGGCTGGTGAAGAGCCCTTGCTGTTCCAGGCTCATTCTGAGTATTGTGCATTATCCTAGGTCCAGCTGGATCTTGACTGTGCTGTTGTAAAAGGTCCCAGCACAGTTGGAGCCCCCAAAGACCAACACCGTGTGCAGGTTATGCTCGTCTTTGTTCTCCTTGTCCACATCCATCAGGTGGGCAGGAGTCAGGTCAAGCAATGTGTGGCCAGCTCAGGGCACAGAGCAGAGGTCGTGGTGGGTCACCATGCTCCGTGAAAGAGTATCTGAAGTAGAAAGGGGCTATCAATACTGACAAGCCCATTCCTAGTGCAAGGGATGAAACAAATGGACCACACTAGGTGTTCAGAAACACCACTGCAGCCCAACAGTCACCTTCAGCTATGGAAACAGGGAGGGAGAGTCACTCACCTACGTGGAAGACAAAGGCATCCTGCAGGGCTCCCTTGGCATTGCAGCCTCCACTGATCAGAACCTTCTGGTCTGACACAGCCAGAGCTGCATGAAAACTGCGACCAAAGCAAAGCCGAAAGGTGACTACAGCAAAACCTGCTGGGGTTGCCTCAGTCAGCAATGGGCAAGGGTGCGCAGACTTCAGCAGGAGTCTGAGGGCTTAAGCTGCAGAATGGAAGTTAACTTCTGCTTCTCTTCTGCCCCGACTTGCTGAATAACCCTGAAAGAGCTGTTTGTTTGCCTCTGCAGGTCAGGCCATAATCAGGCCTGAAAAGCACCTCATTATCTCAGAAGGAGCTATCAAAAGTCCTACGTTTTGCTCTATGGAGTGAGATAGCAGGCTAGCTGGGCTTTGGTCTGATTTAGGTCGTTGTTCTAGTGGGCAATAGTGTCCCTTTAGGAACAGCATAGTCCTGGTACAAGAGTTTCTTCCTCTGTGTGTGTGTGTGTTGTACTGCAGGCACTGTGGAGACCAAAGAGCAGGTAATACAGTTCACTAGCACACGGCAGAAAACTTCCCCTAGCCTGAAAGGCAGATTTCCAGGGAGGCTAAGGGGTCTGTACCCCCCACACCCTACAGGCACCAACTAGGACAGCACAGGAATTTCTGGTCCCACAGCAGAGGGGCCATCCACTGTATTTTGACTAGTGGGACAGAGATATGCAACTGGGTCTGATCACAAGCACCATTTAAACCTGGCTTCAAAGAGAAAGGACAGAGGAAGAAGATAGCTCCTGGGTCTGCAATAGGATCTTACCAACGTGCCAAAG
Source organism: Phoebastria nigripes (assembly GCA_035582835.1). Taxonomy (NCBI): domain Eukaryota; kingdom Metazoa; phylum Chordata; class Aves; order Procellariiformes; family Diomedeidae; genus Phoebastria; species Phoebastria nigripes. The sequence goes on along the minus strand of JAYKAV010003122.1, from coordinate 436,836 downwards.
GCTGTCCTGCGAGGAGGGGGACTGGTGTGTACTCCACAAAACCTGACAACCAGGGGAAAGGCAGGTGAAATGTCCAAAAGCTCAGCCTCATAACTAAACAAAAACTTCCATACTCTGCCACATCAGCAACCTGCCTTCTCTATTACCCAGCGTCTTCCAAAAAAGCAGTCTCTTGTTTTTCCCCATTCCCTCCCCTCTTACCCCAGAAAGGGTTTTTTTACCCCATAGTTTTCCATGTCCATTGCCTAGTCAGGAGTTTTTTGTAACGTTAATGCTACCTTCCCATCGAGCATGCCTCATTCCCCAGCCCCTGCCTTAGAACAGACCTTCCCAAGGCAGCCACCTGGCACAGACTTTCTTACTCAGATCCAGGATGTGCATGTCACTGAGGTAGAGAGAAGCCCTCCGACCCGCAAAAATCAGCAGCTTGTTCTTCAGTAGAGTAGCCGACTGCCTGGGCAGAGAAGAAACAAGTAAACAAAGCATCTTCAAGTTCCCAAAACTGCCATTTCAGCCTTGGCTTCTGCTATTGGGCTGCCATAGCTTCAGTCTACACCTGCCTCTACCCCAGCCACTGCAGCCCAAGGACAGAATCCCATTATGATTCATGACAGGAGGTACTGGGAGTCACCTTGCTCAAAACATAGCCCTATCTTAAGGAGCAAACGGTGGAAAACAATCACCTAATATTTAGGAAATTACACTGGGGTGGGAGGGAAGGTGAGCAGAGGTTTCCTGCTCTATTTTGGAATAAGAGCACTCTCACCCAAGCCTAGGCAGAGGCTTCTCCCCTTCTGAGATGGGCTGATACCAAATTTCATGCTCTGGATTGAAGACATAGAGCCCATTGCTGCACAGTCCAACTGCCAGTGATGCCTTTTTGGGGAAAGTCCCTCCGAAAACAAAGAGCTCCTTGTGGTAGATAGTTGCACTGTGGTAGGTGAGCACTGGCATCCTCCCTTTAGCCTGGAAAAAGTTCAACATACATTTGTTACGAGAAGTGCATTATTTGCTGCATGACCCATAGGAAAGGGGCCCACATCATGCACTGAGTTTGACAAGTCTCAATTTTCACTTTATTGGCTCCCCAGCCAGATCTTTGCCACACAGGCAGACAGTACATCCTTTGTGTACTCTGTACCACCACAGTGCTCTGATGAGAGAAGGAAGTCAACCTCCTACCCCAACTTCCTCAGAAGATGACAGAGAATAGAAAGATCTCATCCAGGCTTATTCTGTAAAAGCCATCTTGTGCCTTAGCCAGGAAAGAGACAGATAGTCCCTCGCTGACAGCGCCTTCTGCAACGACATGACAGGCAACTACAGAGCTCAGAGATCTGCTGTGCTCAGAGCAGTCCCTGATTTGAGAAGACCAGCTCTTCACCTCAGCATCCAGTGCAGCTCTCAACAGCACCATATAAAATGAGAGGCCATTTCCCTCTGCCACTTGTACAGTACCTCCCACCCACGTACTTGGTCAGACACAGCACTCTGCAGCAACCATTTTTTCACCTTGCTTCATTCATTGTAGGCACAGCCCCCAGTTTCTGCCAAGCTTGTGGCCTTTCAACATAGCCTTCTTACATCTGTTAATCCCAACTAAGCAGCTCAGACAACCTGCAGCAACAGTGGACCAAGACTACTGGAATAAGGATACGGGCACATCAATTGCCACATTCAGGCAGAGCCTGCCACCCCTCCTGTTTTTTTGTCTTGGAAGAGCTGCAGTACTTACAGCCACGAGGAGCCATTTCCAGGTGACTATGTCCAGAATGTAGATGCCGCTGTAGTCTTTGCCCTCCCTTATGCCCCAAAAGATGTAGATATGCTTGGTGTCTGGGTCGTAGGTAGCTGTGTGACCATGCAAGCACGATGGCACGGCGTTTTGTAGCTGGAAACCCACTGGAAGCCAGAAATCACTGTCTGTGGGAGCAACATCAGACAGATGGTGTGGGAGTTCAAAGATGCTCTTGATTTCTCCAGATTTAAAGAATATGTCATAAAATCTTTACTCAAGACCTTGCTCCCTTCATCTCCTCCTCTCCTTTGATTCAGGGCTAGAGGGGCCTCATACAGAAATGTTTCTCTGTAAGGAATGAAGGGGAACACTAACTAGGTGGGAATAGTAAGGTGGAAGAGAGGATCGGTGAGAAAGCTGCAAGGGACTGGAATTGTATGTCACACTTCTCCACCAGTCGTCACATACAGACTGCAAACCGCGCTCCTGCTTTTACCCCTTAAAATTCACCCAACTCTTTCCAGAACTTATACCTTAGCTCCGGCACCCTACGCTGTCAGCTCAGCCTGGTGACCATGCTAGGAGATGTGACACCTTTGCTGTCCCCTCTCTATGCACAGACCCCTGAGTACCCCCTCCCATCTGCATGAGTTGTCCTCGAGTCCCACTGCCCCCATTGCCTTTGATAGCCCTACCATCCCCACCAACTTCCAGCTTCCAGAGTGCATCCTTGCAGGACTGCTGATTGACACCTTCTCCACCAATCAGAACAGCTGTCCCCAGGTCACTTAGGCACATGGCATGGCACCGCCGTGGGCTGGGACTGCCTGGGGAGGGGAGAGTCCAGGGCTGTGAGCAGAGTCAGACGAGACACCCCCAGCTCCCTTCCCTGCTGGGAAGAACAAGGCAGCTGAAGGCTCAGAGGGGAGAAATGGGAAGGCAAGGGCCCCAGGTCCCTTCCCTCTGGGGTGGCAAGAGACATGGCTCCCTGAGGAAGATTTTCTGTTGGCTTTGGGGAATAATTGCTGCACTAAGAGAGACATCGCTAGCAGAGGGAGCCAGCAAAGAGTCTGGCTGGACGTAGGACACATATAGGCTGCCAATTCAGACAGGCTTGGATGTTCCCCATTGATTACCCATCCCCAGAAGGCATATCCCAGTTGTGCTGTCCCCCTGTGTTACTCCTTGTGAGGGAGGGCTACCCAGGGACAGCTTGTTAGTGCCTAAGATACAGCAACCAGAAGCCTCGAGCTCCTTCCAGAGATATTCCTCATGCTGCTCTGTTCCTCCTCCTTTCCTCCCTGCGGTTGGCTGAGCAAGCTAAAAAATACTTTTTAAACAAAGTCTATTCCACATCTTACCCTTTGCCTCAAAGGGCTGTGCACCCAGAGGTGTGCCTGAGATTCAGGGGGGCTACAGAAGCATATTGGAGAGCCTGACAGTACTGGAAGCACCTATACTGAGGGCAATTGCATGGAGAGGAACAGTATATACACACAACCTACTTGTTATTCTTGGATCACTGGGGAGATAAAGGATGAAGCATGAGACGCCTGTGACATTAAAGGGAATGGCATCACCGAGTGGCTGAAAAGACAAACCAGGGTCTAGGAACCAGATCCTCACCTTGCAACTCCTCCACTGCCAGATCTGCAGAGGAAACACAGAGATGACCCCATAAAGAAAGCAACCAGCAGACATACCATGCAAAGTGCTCAGCTCCATGGTTTAAGAGCCCTTTGGCCTTCCTTCCTCCAACCCCCAGCACAAAGCTACCTCACTGCCACAAACAAGGTGCAAGACCAAGAATCCTGAACAAAGTCTCATCAGAAGAAATGCAGAAGACAGGTAAGAGCAGGGCACACTTCCTTTGACTGCCATCATGCTGTCACCATTGCATTTTACGCCTCTGATGGAAGCTCATTTCCCCCCTTCTCACACTGCCTACAGGAGAAGCGACTTTATGATGGAGCTATATTTGCCTTTGTGAGAAGCAAGCCAAGTCCCAAGAAGTCACTTCACATGGGGACCACTGAGTTATTGTCAAACATTTACACACAAACTTGGTCACACCCTGGAGCTGACTTGGAATTCACACTCCAGAAGCTAAAGGTTTTGTTTCCAAACCCTTTGGCAGCTACCTTCTCACTACTGAAAAGTCAGTACAATTATACTAATTATATATATATTCCTTTTCCTATTCTCTATACTTTAATAATAACCAATGTCTTCCATGGACCAAGTGGTATGCTCTTAGTAGGAGAACAGACTGACTAATGGATAGGTTACAGAACGTCACAGTAGGTAACTTTCTTGTGCCTCAATTTACTCTTTTGTAAAACAAGGCTAACGATACTTGCTTTCATTTGTAAAGCACTTCTTCTCGTATGAAGAAATAGGCATATTATGTTATGGTATAGAGTGTTGGCACTAAGACTATTCCATGTTCTATTTCTGGCCTTTTCCCAACAGGCAAAAATTCATCAAGCAGTTTATCCAGGACTAAGGAGCATTCTCGGTATTTCACAAGCCAAGACAGACAAGCCCATCTTGCTTGGAGGTATACAGAGAAATGGACTGGGAAGTTGTTGCCCAGCAGCATTGACAGATCGTTTAGACAAGACCTGTAAAATAAACCTGGAAGCTGCCAGARTTACCTTCTTCATTGAGATCTCTCTCAGACGCTGTGGGTTCAAATAAAACTTTCCTGGGCTTCTTGGGGTGGACAGGACTCTTCTTCCAGGCCTCACTGGCTTCCACCTTGCCAGATGGTGGCTTCAGGGCACAGGGTACTGCCAGGGTCCTCAGTGGTGGGCGGACGTCCTTCCTCCCAGGCCTGGATGCTCTAGCAGTCACCTCTGAGCTCTGACTCTTAACCTGTGACAAGAGTCCCAGTCAAATCAGCCCTGAAGAAAAAGACCCGAGGCTATTGTGGGTTGTCTATTACTGGGCCAGAGATTAGTTTCACGTGGTGACTGTTTTCAGGCTCGTCTTCCCATTGAGTCTTAAGGGCCAACAGTATCAGCTGCCAAATGTATGCTGAGCAATGCAGCTACTTGCTGCTATATGCCCAGTGGTCCCCTTTCAGACTGCTGGCTGCGACGGGCACAGCTAGCACAAGGCAACTGGAAAGGCAGAAAGGCCATCTGTGCTACGAGTAACCAAGCTGATTGATCATCCCACCAAGGGCTGTTAAATTCAACCCTTCCAAAGGCATTTCAATGGAGAGTACCACTTTCTTTAGCATTAAGTGAATCTTCGGCTCCAAATCTTGCTTAGCCAGGTCTCCACTAAGAAAGCGGCAGCAAATGTTTCTGCTAGACATCAACTGAGCAGCTACAAGTGAGGGAGAAGATACTAAGGAGAGGGTGAAATAACGAGAGGAAGGCTCCAGGATACACATACCGCAGCAGGATCCTCCAGGTCCTGGCCAAGGGGCGTATCATCTGCTGGGAGCACTGGTGACTGGCTGGTCTCTGGGACGAGGAAAGGGCAGGCAGGCGTACTGCTGGAGACACCTCGGAGCAGCTGTGGCAGAAACAGTGGCAGTGAGAATAAAAGGACACGCTAAGTGTGCTGGCCTCCATCCACAAAGGGTGAGCAAAAAGATGCCTTGCAAAGGACAGATTCCCTGCAAGGGAATAGCCCAGCTTTCATCTCCAGCACCAACACAATAAACAAAGAAAAGCAAAGCCAGGCACTGGGAGATGCTAAATCCAAGGGCTTCAGCACAAGGTAGAACAACTGTGTAAGTACCACAGACCCAAGAGAGAGTGGAACTGGAAGTGAACCACTCTCTGCTGCCCGTCTCCTGCGACACACGAGGTGTTTTGACAAAGCTGTGTTTAGGCAATAGGCCTGGAGCATCACAGAGGGTTTAGGCTCAGCACAGACGTGCATTAACAGATCCGTGTGAGGCCTTGCAGTAGCAAAGAGAAGGAAAAGGAGAGGATGGGAGAGGAAGTTCTGTAGCTCAGAATTGATAACATTTGGGACCCAGGGCAGGAAGAGAGGAGGATGTCGGTTGTTTTACCTGTCCGTTGACAGTCAGGACAAGCTTCACAGAGTTGCCTTTGTCCATCTCTTTCAACGAGGCCATGAAAATATCTGTCCTCCAGTCACCATCCCACACCAGAGACCTGCACAGGGGACCATGGGTTTTCAGCCCACAAGTGACACTGACCAGGGAAAAATTCCTGCTCCCACACTAGCTGGTAACACCCCAAAGCCAAAAAAGATCCAGCCCTGAAAGCAGCCAAAAGGAAGCTGAAAGCACCACTAGAGAGAAACACCATGGTGGAGGACTGGCAGGCCTGAGCAGCTCTGGGATGACACCAGCAGAACCGGACAGCAGCACAGAGCAGAAAGCTTTTCCAGGACACCCCTCCTGACACCCCGGCAGCGCCAGCTCCCGCCGCGACCTGTGGGTGGGCTCCAGTGTGCYGACCCGCTGCGGCACAATGCCCGGGGACACCAGCACGTCCGCTGCAACGCTTGTGTCCAGAGAGTAACAGCTCCAGTCTCCCAGCCCAAACACCACCAGCTGCTTTGGCAATGGCAGGGGCAGCCAAGCCTGGAAACCCATCTTGCTGGACTGGCTACAAGGGGAGGGGAGAAAAACAACAGAAAACAGAGATAATCATCAAGGAGTAAAATGGAAGGTCCAAAAATATATGAAAAGGCTTGAAAACACGTTTATGCCAGGGGAGGGCAAAAGGAGAGGTTTTGTGTCATTTAAAGAGAAGACTGCACAGTGATGCAATGAACAAAATAAGTGGTAGCCTGGGAAGGGATTGCAGCCATGAGCTGGGGCAGCACAGCCATGCGGGCAGGGGCAGCTCCAGAGAGGAGAGCCAAGGCGAGGCGAGGCATGCAGGTCGCCCCCCCGCCCGCGGGGGAGCCCACCTCTGGACAGGGACGAGGCCGGGCCGGCCCCACCGCTCCCTCGCAGCCGCCGCCGCGGCGGGGCCGCCCCTGGCAGGGCCCGGTCCGCACCTGCCGAGCCGCCGCGGCGGCTCCCGCAGCGCCCACAGCACGTAAAAGGCGAGGCCGCTCCCCTGGGCGTTGTCCCCCGGCCTCGGCTGGGCCTGGCTGCAGGCGGGCAGCACGGCGGCGGGTGGGTGCGTAGGCCGTGGGGTGTCRCCATTAAGGCGCCGCGGCGCAGCAGCGGGCGGCCGCCGGCCATCCGCCGGCCCCGGCCTCCCTGCGGAGGCACCCGGCGGGGCCCGCCCCGGCCGCACCGTCTTGGTCGGCATTACGAGCGCCCGAGGGCGCTGTGCCCCCGCTCACGGCAGCGCCCGGGGGGCAGCTCTGGCAGCAGGGAGGAGGTCGGGAGAGCAAGGCCAGCAGCTCTGGCCGTCCTAAGCCAGGCCCACCCTCGCCTCCGTAGCAAATTACGCTCATTGCTAGAGCCCAAGCCTCACATCCCTTTCCGGGGAGGGATTGTTTGCCGATTCCTAAATGATGGTATCTTTACACGTTTCTTGTAGCTCTCATAAAAAGGAGCAGGTGTGAAACTTGCTTCTCTTGTTCCACAGTCAGGGCTACCACCAAGAGAAGGCAGGATGGTGGCAGATCCTCCTTAATAATTAAATCTGTGTATGTGTTACTACAGAGACTCTACTGTGCATCCAATACCACCTGTATAACGATGAATACCTCTGCTGAGCTCAAAACTGCTGTTGATAATCAAACACCACTAAAAGCAATGACAGGGCTTCAGCAGCCAAAGAGCAATATTCTCCATGTGCAACTGAAACAGGGAAGTCACTTCCCAGGCAGGGCCAACAAAGCCTGCAGCGAGACCTTCACAGCAGCTCATCATCAGAGCATTTCTGCTGCAGCTCAACCACAAAATTTACAGAAAGGGTGGGAAAGAACTAACCTTGTGAAATTTCACATCACTTCCCTGCATCCCCCCCAAGTTGCTTAGTTTTCCTCTTGGCCATATGCCAAGGACAGGGACTCACAGTGAGTGCATGGTAATCAAATAGCTTTAACACTGTTTCTCTTCAGTGGTCTTAAAACGAGTCTTTAACTTGGCAGAGTCATCTATCCCTTTGATTAACTTGCTTTATGATTGCTCCTGCTCATCAATTATTTTATAAAAGTGCTCCAAGGAAACACAGCACTAGAACAGAGACAACTGAACTTCTGCAGCACTTCTCCTACTGAGCTTCATAATGAGACAAGTGAGGAAGGATGGCTCAGGCTGCAGGTATCATTCCTCATTTTGACCAGCAGGTGCTTCCTTCAGGCCATGTAAATATAGTCTTCATAGCAAGATAAAGTTGATGGGCAAGCAGCTATGAGGAGCTATGAAGGGCAAACACTTTCCTCTAGATAATTTAATCAGTGCCTGGTAACTGAAGAGATGTTTTTAATCCTTCAGATTGAAAGTTGAAGTAACAGAATAGCTAGCTATAGGGGATCTCTGCAAACGGAGGTGAAAAGTACCAATATGAAGGAAGCACTGGAGAGTAAAGCATTCATACTCTCCCCATGTCCATGATATGAGCTTGGCTACTTGCTTGTTCCTCTCCAATTCTTCAGGCATTCAATATAATCTCAAATTCTATGCAGTGCTTGAAGAATTTAAAAAAATATCCCAGCAAGTCATTTTAACAGACAGAAAATTTCCTGGCTGTAACCATCATCACCAGCTGACAACAGAGCATTTTCCTATCCATTTGCAACCAGAATGTCCAGTACACTGCAAAGTACATTTTGAGTATTTGCCTCTTCTTTGTTCATAAAACTAAGTTTAATTGTATTCTTGTTTTGTCTCTTCTTTGCTCATAAAATTAAGTTTAATTGTATTCTTGTTTTGTCGGCAAGTCTACAGTTCATTCTTTTCATATCAAGACACTCACTTGCTTTAAACAGAAGACAAAGTTCTTGGTTGCATAGTGAAAAGTTTATTTAAAGGGAGTAAGTTCCAATATACTATTACAAATCAGCCACAACACATCAAATATAAACAATACAAACCAAGCATAGAAGGAATGCAAGTACACTATAAATATAGTCTTCATATGTGCCCTTCAGCAAGAGGTTCTGTGCCACATTTTGTTAAAATATCCTCTCCTCCATTTAAAACTCGTATCTTGAGAGGACGTGAAAAGCAAACGGTTGGTGCGGAGAACTCAATTTTGAAATCACAGGACATCAAAAATATTCACATCACATAGATAAGGACTGACAATAGTCAGACAATAATAGACAGACAACCATCACAGTTCACAAGAATATAGGTCTGAAAAAGTTATGACCAGCTGCAAGATGCTGCCCATTGAAAGACTATGCTAGCAGCTTGGAGCAGTGAGTTGAGAGCAGACTGCTTCCCTCTGAGGAGAGCAGACAGTCACCAGGGCATCCTGGAGGTTGCTGGGAGGCCATCTCCAGCTATTTATAATTTCCAAACACAGCTCCTAAACTTCAAGGTCATTACTTGGCAAAGCCTCCTTAGCTCTGAGCTTAATGATTAGCATCCAGCTTCTTGCCCAAGGGACTTGACTCTCCAGATGGGCTTAAACCAGATAACCCTCACCGATGGATCACAAAATTCTTCCTCTCTCCCTGCCTGATAAAGGGTACATTTCTTGTGATGAAGCTTCTGAGAAAGCAACATGTAAAATCCAGAATGGAACACATAAAAGCCAAGGGGAGTCAGACCCACCATCCACCCGGCCTGATGTTGCGTCTTCTGTGTTTCAGAATAAGTTGCCAGAGACTCTTTGGAGGCAAATGTGGAATAACCGCACAGAAAATTCTCCTCCTAGCAAGATGTATTTGAACTCTGCAGTTTTATATACCTTCTAAAACTTTATTTAGTTGGTATTTACTGCAAATCAACTTATTTAGATAAATGACTTAGCACTTTGACTCCTGCTAAACTCCTGGCTTCTTTCACAGTCTAATTAGCCAATATATTTAACACAATCAGTTCCCAGTTTTTCATTCTACCAATTGAGATGTTCTGCTACATCTACATGACATTGTCACATCCAATATTTTCCCAGATATGAGAAAAGGAGAAACAATCTTTCTTTCACACTTGTAGATCAAAAAAAACTTTGTTGCTTTGGTCTCTTATCCAGCCTCAATACACATAAGCACACACCACTCACAACGCTGGATTCAGACACTCTTTTTAGAGAAAATAATGAATGGCCACACGGAACGCTCTTCTATGTCTATCTAATGTTCCTCTGGTCCTCAGGTTTAGCATCAGCATATCAAAAGGAGTAGTCCTCTGGTGTTCCTCGGTATCTGACAGCAGCATATGATTTTAAAAGGCAAAGATCTTATGGTGCCAGGAAACTCAGACACCGTTCTACTACTCATCTTACAGCAACAAGGCAGTCTAATGAACAGCTTACATCTCCAGAACAGCCTATAGGGGCTCTCCTTGCTTGACCTTAGAAAGTGCCTCCCCTCTACCCAAATGGACAGAGAAACAAGGAGAAGAAATCCCTTGGATTAATGATATTTATGGCTCTTATTTCAGACATGCTCCTTGTTCCTAAGGCACCTTGTGATAAATCCTCTGTAGAGTGGCTTTAGTAGGCGTAGTGAGACAAGAAGGATGGGTATAAGCAGTGGGGATAAAAGTGAACTCATTTAGGGATTCATTCTTTACCCTAATTCCCCACAAGAATGAGTAAGTCTTTCAGCAACTAGACATGTGACAAGGTTCACCTCTAACCCATCTCACCAGATCCAGCACCACAATAACTGACCCACTGCAGGCCATAGATGAAGGTTACATGCACACACAGTTACAAGGAGAGAAGCGCACAGGGTAAAGCCAAAAAGAAAGGCGTGTGGCTGTCTTTTAGACTCGGTTGCATAGTAACTCAAGTTTCTTCTTAGCACCTGAAGTCAGACAACTAAGCTCTTTCTSTTATGCATTTTAATCTTACCTGTTCATGTAAACGGCTCATTACCAATAATAATCTACGTCATTATTAAATGGGTCCCAAGCATTAATTTGCAACTAGCCTATGTCTGACACCAATAACCTTTCACAAGAATCCATATTACAGGCCTCTGAAGAGTTTGTGAGTAAATTAAATCAGTACAAGTGGTCCCCGATGTAAGCCATTTTAACTCTCTGTCGTCAGTAAAACACATACATTTTAAACTCCTGCTGCTACATTACACCTCAAGGGAAAAAAAGAGAAAACAATGGAGAGCTTATGACCTTCTTTGACAAAAAAAAATGCCCAACAGATTGTTACCATTATTATAAATAAACAATTATAGAAGCTAATTTTTACACAAGTCCTGCACTACAGGACTGTCTTATATCTCTGGATGAACATGTAAATCTTATTTCTAGATCTAAATTATATTCAAAACAAAATGGAAAACAATTTTGTGCTTTCACAAAAGTAAACCCAAAATGCAAACRAAGGTTCTTCCTTGATTTAGCTTTTTGAATTTCTAGACACAATTTACAGGGAGAAGAAACACATTTTAAAAGCTTAACTGAAATCTTCCTTCCACAGAAACAAAGAAGGAATTTTCCTTTCTCGAGGATTAATTTTCCTCTCTGAAGTACAACTGCCTTTTTAATTCATTCTTCTTTCTAGACCCAAGGTCTAGTTCCAAAGGTCTCCAATTAAAATAATAAGGGTTTCCATCACTGCCTCAGCCAGATAGCAGGATTGGATACAAATCCAGGAAATACACCAAACTGAAAAAAGGACACATGAGAAATAAGATTACTTCTTTGAACCAACTATGTGTTCAATTTTGAATGGGAATGGCTGCTGTTAATCACTAGCCACACAGCCAAGCTATTGGATTTATCAAAAAATGAATAAAGACTATATATCCTTCCAAAGAGAAGTTGTCACTTGGATAATGAATGCTATCTGAATACCTGAGAAACAACATACTCACGTAATGTGGAAATTAAAAAAATAAACAAAAAGAGGAATTATCCTGTACAACTGTGAAGCTTCTGTTTCCTGCAGATGAAATATTCTGTGCCTAAAACTATCTTGTGTTCATAAAAGATACCAGACACTTCTGGGAAACTTAAGCAGTGAAATAACACACACTGAACGCTTTGAGTTCCACCGCAGCAGGCCTATCTATGGGCATACTGCATTTGCAGACCAGGTGCGTGCTGATTGGGATGACATACCATACTCAATGCTGCTGTTGGGCTTAAGTCAATGAGACAGGCACAGTTCCAAAGAAGTGACCTGAGCCTTATTAAAGGTTGCTCCACACTTCAGAAAGCTAGAACTGAGCAATAGGATTACCATCTACAGTGCAACTTAACTAAAACCACTAACTAATGCCTTGAAAACTGGCACATGCTATTTATGTGTCAGTGAGTGATCAAAATTGGTTGTGAGGCAGGCCTTATTAACTTCTTACAACATGACAAAATGTATTTCGAACCTTAATATGAGCAACAGACAGACAGGAGGGGGAAGTAGCTGCGTGTTAGCAACAGGGAGGCCACACTGTAAGGGAAACAGTTTTTTAGTGGAGATAACCCACTAGCCTGCAATAAGCCATGCAACTGAGGATCAATAATTCTGGAATATCTAATGTATGTACAAGTCAGAGTTCCCTTCATCGTAAATAAATCCTAAGTAGAAAGTGGAGTGGGTGCCAGACAGCACATCATACATTAACCAGCAAGTGCACGCAGGGTTCTGCGGATCTCGCAGCAAAGGACCAAAGGCAGTCATTGAGGGGGGCAGTGCTGACATTGTGGTCAGACTGAAGGGTCTTTTCTATCTTCTGCTGTTTAGGTCTAGGAACTTGATAGACAAAGGATGAAAAAAAGGAGCGCACCTTACCCAAGTTGCTCAGGCCTGATTCAAGTGCTGTACAAAGGCCACAGGATGGTCCTTCATCTCCCCCAAGAGAGGCTAAAGGAAGGAATAGTCCTCCCCAAGCTGTTAAATGAAAGAGCATCTTACTTTGACAGATGCCAAGCTGTACTGTTCTGTCTCCCTGCAAGGCTGTCCTGTGGTTGCCCCTGCCTGAATAAGGCAGCTTTGCAGTTTGCCCCCTGCCCAGGTGCGCGCTCTCTCTCTCTCTCTCTCTCTCGGCAGCTATTTTCTCCCCATCTCAGGGCCCAAAGCAGCAACAACTCTGCTCCTTACCCTGACCAACGCTGCTCCCTGCCTGCTCACCCAGAAAGCCACTGTGCTCCAACCAGTGTTCTTTGCATTTCCACTCCTCCTGCTCCCAGCTTGGGCTGCTCTACCATAGGCTGACTGCTCGCTCTCTTACTGTTTTTTACCTAAGTGCTCTGGGGYAGTGAATAAGTAAACAGAGATAGTTAAAAGAAGAGCTTGAATATGGAGCAAATTGCACAGCATTACAATATAGCCTTAATAGGAAATATGCGGCCCTCCTACAAGAGTGAAATCTTTGGCTTTAACTACCCCAAAATCATTTTGTCCATCATCCCCTCTCAATAGAAGGAACGGACCAAGTAGAGGTGCTTTACCTGGAGGATTTAAAAATAAGACTCAGAACTCTACTGGAATCACCATGCAAACAGCCATTTTGTGTCTCTGCAAAGAAGTATCAAAATGTAAATACAGCAGTATTCTTAGAAAAGAGAATGATTCCAAGTTAAAAGTATTAAAATAAACAACAGTTACAGATAAACATGATTTAAAATTAATCTCTGAAGGATTAACTTAATCCTTGTTCAACTCTGCCAGTTCTTAAGCAGAAGGTGATCACTAATGCCATCACTAGCCACCAAAACATGCCAAGGAACTTCATCCTTTACCACATGGTCAGGCTTAGCAACGGCCTTGCTGATTTTGGTTCACAGAAAGGATTGGTTAAATCCCACACCTTTCAAGTTTCTAAGCAGAGATGTTCTTTTCTAACAATACCTTTGCAACAGCAATAGCAGCTGACAAGCTACACTTCTCTGGGGAGCCTTCTCCTTGCTACATATGGTAATATCCAGCTGGCAGCAATACCAGCGAACCAACATGCTACTACTAAAAAACATTTCCTGTGTATTTATTGGTTGTACTCCAACCTTTTTGTATTTATTCAGCACAGCACTAAGTAATTTCTTCTGCTTCACATCTGGATTACAGAAAAAACTTTTGGTGGTCACTGAAGTTTTAATCATCTACATATCCCTACAATCAACAGGTATAACATCCAATTCTTAATCTGTAGGAAAACCTTCATATGGACTTATAGGTGTGCACCCTCCCCCCACCCCCTGTTCAAACACATGCCGTGACTGCCATTTGGGGCCCRCCTGTTGTAGCATGGCCTAGCCACTGCAGCATGGGCTGCCGCTGGCCAGCTGCACTCCCACCCACACGAGTGAAGGAAGCACTGGCTGCTGGTGACATGTAGTGGTGGTAGGTGATGAGATTATCAGTGGCTAGGTGACAAGCCAGCCGTGCTTTTGGCTCATTGCAGCTGACAGCTGCCCTCTAGTGATGCAGATGCAGCAGGAGAGTCAGAAAAGTTATTCACAAAATAGTAACAGATCAAGAATATTTTCACTTCATTTCATACCAGTGCAACCAATCGAAACCACGACCACCTGAACCTGGCCTCTGGGCATTTACTGGCTGTGACATGAAGGCCCAGCCCAGTGCCTGCACAGAGCAGACCTCCCAAAGTTTTACAGAAAGAACAGCTGCCTGTGGACAACTAGGCAGTCACAACTACCTTTCTCCACTGGGACAGTGGGGAAGGAGGGTGTGGGGAGAAACCAGTTAGTGTCTGAAGAGGAGCCGGCAGAATTGTGCCTTGGTTCTGTCACACAGCAGTGCCCATCAGGCAGTACCAGGGCTGGGTGGCAGCCTGCTACACTCACCATTACCTGCCTGCCATCCCTGCCCCTTCCCGTTTCTTCAGCTAGTGTAATAGACATGAAAGAACAGAGTCTTATTGCGGAGGAGAGAGTACGAGTTATCAAATTTCAGCAGGTAGATGCCCTCGCCTGGGTACTCGTGGCTGCCTGCCTGCACCTCCCGATGGCTGTTCCTCCGATACACGGGCATGATCTCTCCGTAGCGGTTCCGCAGATAGCTTTTGGAGCCCCTTTCCACATCACCAACAGGGGAGAGTCCTGAATGGGAGAGAGGAGATAAGTAAGTAGGCTAGAGCCAGTTAAGCCACTAGGTAGTCCAGAAAAAGATCAACAAGACAGAATGCAGCAGAGGCATGCAGATATATGGAAGGCTAACTATGATAGCATTACCCATAGCATCTGCTCTGACCTTTCTGCAAARAATACCCACAAAGTCCAGCTTTCCTTACCATGACAAAGGACATGCCGAGAACCAGTTCTCTTGGGAATACTGATGGGACAGTATCCACTTGCCTGCCAGCCGGGTCTCCTCTCCCTGGACTTACCTTTTAGACACCTCACTGCTTTTATACACCCAACAGTGGTCCAGTGATATAGACTTGAAGCAAAAGAAAGGTGGGAAAGCTCTTAGCTATAACCTCACTGTGTTTATGTCCTCAATTCACTTCTCCAAGAGGATTCCTCATACAGGAACCTACCCCTCTTTGGAGAACCTGCAAAATTCATTTCAGACACCAACCCCCCCAGCTACACTGGTCACACATCCTCTGAAGCCACAGAACAGGCAACGTTGCTGTGTGTTTCACAAGTACAAAGACACAGGTAGCAATCCTCTCAAATGCAGTCAGCAGGAGCTACTCATGTACTGGGGGGGGGGGGAACACCAACAAACAAAAAACGGCAGAAACAAAACCTTTTTGCTCCTACTCACCACCAGAAATTTCTCAGTCTGAGGCAAAGAAAAACAGTCAAGTTAAAATTTCAGACCGTAATCTTTTTATCAGCTAGAAGTTGAACAAGTGAATTCTGATTTTATTTTTCAATGTGTTCAATTTYAAGAACGCTCTTGGAGAAGGACAGCCATTGACATACGCTGAAGCAGGAAGGGCTAAATGCTTTCTCATCACAGCCTAACCAAGAACCCAAAAGGCTGCAGAGATAACAAGTGGGCTGAGTAAACAAAGTAGATGGAAATTACAGCATCTGACAGACACTCTCAGCAGCATGGCAGCAAGCACCACAAATTAACCCTTATAAGCTCTGCACTAACCTTCAATTTCCTCCTCCTCCTCTTCATCCTCCTCATCACTGGATTCACTGACCTGAACAGTAATGGCAGTGCTAGTAACCGTGGTCCAATCAAAATACACTCCAAACCCAATGTCGTAGTCATCTGTAGCAAACTCCCAGCAAATGCATCTCCCATCAGGATGGGTTGGCACGCGGACTGTCACCACCTCGCCTCGCTTCACCACCATCCGGCCATTCTTCTCCTTTCCCATCTTGGCTTTGAATTCCTTCATCTTCTCAGTGGTCCACATGGTGGGTGGAGCCAGAGGGGGAGGCTGAGCTGAGACAAGGGAAAAGATCGTGGGCTCACGTGACTTTTCACTACTGACAAACTGTTATCTGAAAACAGCGAAGCTATTTCTGATAAGGCTTTTGCATTCTGGAGCCTGCTCCCAGAAGCCTTGGATGTGAAGTTCTCCCACTCCCTAGCCAGGAGCCCAAATTTCCAGCAGKAATTAGCAGCGTCTCCAGGACAGCCTCTGCTCTTCTCTAGCCAGGGCAGGCACTTAAAAAGTGGCCCCAACAAGTGTTTTCCTTTCAGGACTCACCTTTCCTCTGCTCCCCAAGGAGATCTGCAGTCTCCAGCTCAGCTGAAAGGATATCCACAGCACCAGTGTGATCTGACTGAATCATGACTATATCCCCTGCTCCTTGAGGTACATGGTAGTTGGTTATCCGAACAACAGCTTCCTGCAGAAAGCACATAAGAAACATTGTCACAAAGACCATTGTGGTAAGAAAATCCCCAGCTGGATTTAAAACAACTCATTAGTAATTCAGGCATCTTTCTGAAGCCAAGTCAGACCCTGCAGAAGCTTCTATTAGTTAAAAAGAACTGGCTGGCTCCAAGACACCTCTCTGCATTATTTCCCCCACAGCACCAAAGTCATGAACTTTGAAGCCAAATCCTGTGTTAGTCTCACAAATTACACAGCCCTTGGCCTCCCCAGGAGTCCCTGGGCAGGCACGTCTTTGCACATGCCTCAGAGTTAATTGTCACCTCTCAACAAAGCACCAGCCTTACAGATTTAGCTGACTACTCTTGGAAAGAATTCCCATGACAATCTCTCTAGGGACAGCCTTTCAGCTCTGTGTGCATCTCGACTACAGCCACAATCAAACTGTCATTTGCTGTGTCCTAGTTAAAAGTCCATCTGGTTCACTAGGGCCAGCCCTCTCTCCTCATATATGCAAACTCACAGCTCCCRAGCTGGGTGCCACTTACACAGGTTTTCCCAACTGTATCTGTAATTCAAACKAATTGGCTGCTCACCAAAAGAAACAAAAGACGGCGGAGTCACTTTCAGTTCCCTCTTCCACAAATCTGCAAGAAGGGAATTCCCAGAGGCCCCAGACAAGAGGCAGAAGGTGAGAATAACCTTGAAGCCTTAGCGAGCCAAAAACTGCAAGGAAGCGAGGACTAGCCGAAGACACAAGAGGGATTTTGCAAATCAGACCGATAACGTTTACCTCCCGCTAATGCATAGAAAAAAAATATAACTGAATCTATGTTAATACTACTTTTGTCTTAACACAACCCTTAAAGCCTCAGTCCCATAGCCATAAGCATAGCAGTAGGGCAGAAGAACTATTGCTGTATCTCTGTCCTTGCTTTCAGATATAAGAAACACCCACCTACCTCT
The DNA here is from genome assembly GCA_035582835.1 of Phoebastria nigripes. Lineage (NCBI taxonomy): Eukaryota > Metazoa > Chordata > Aves > Procellariiformes > Diomedeidae > Phoebastria > Phoebastria nigripes. The sequence goes on along the minus strand of JAYKAV010003122.1, from coordinate 419,330 downwards.
TTGAGGGACTGGCTTTGGTCAGGCAGCTTCTCTTCTAGTTCAGCCACTTCCTGGTCCTCCAAAGTGTCAATTTCTTCCTTTGAATCCTCTGTTGTGCCCGCACTCACAAGCGACCCAACCTGCAACCTTTTGGAGGAAGAGAGCACTACTATTCAGCACTTGCACCCAGGGCACAGCCAGCAGAGGAATCACTCTGCTCTGGAACTCAAATTCAAATGGACTGAAGGGAACAAGCTTCTGTGGTCAGCACCTGCCAACTGCACAAAGAGCCCTTTGCAACCCAGTCCTGCCCTCATCTCCACATGACTATCTTCCATGTGAGCCAGAGGGAGCAACTTCAGTGAGATACTCCATATTTACCATCCTTTAGACTGCGGCAGTAATTCACTGCACTTGCCCCACAGCATGCCAGCTCACCAACACTGTACTAAGTGCAGAAATCAGTAGCAACTTTTCTGCTCAAGAAAGGACAACTTCTTTTATGCCAACTACTACATGACATCTGCATATTCCATCAGAGGTCAACTGGATCAGTGAAAGGATTCAAAACAGTTTTGACAGCCATCCTGAAAATGCCCTCTATTTACGTGGCCCATTATGCCTTTCCTATTAGCAATCCCAAGAGATACAGGGAGCACGCAGGTGTCTGTCTGCCATATTCAAATATGCTGCACAGACAAGCAAGCCGTAAGACATACAATGGCAGCACAATAATAGCAAAGAGGTCCAAGTACTGCACTGTGACAAGAGGAGATGGACATGTTAAAACAAAAAGAAAGATACATAGCAGGAAAAGAATGGGCAAGAAAGGAAACATCTTCAGCATTCATTCTCTGTTGAGGGTTTTCTTCTAAGTTATATTTAAAAAATGCTGCATATTGTCTATAGCTGGAAAGAGCTATCATCCCAAATGAACTCAGATGGATGCCAGAAGAGTCTCCTCTGTCAGACTCTCAGATACTATGTGAAACTTCCATGAGAAGCAACCTAGTCTTTAATAAGAACAGAAACAGTTGCCCTTTTGAAAAGCAAAGCCTTCTCACAGCACTATAAAACCAATGTCAACTGCCTTGGTCTAAAAGATCAGAAACATGAGAACACAGCAGTAATGGAAAATATATGCATTTCCTCAAATGTCTCCTTTCAGAAATGAGAAATATTCTCATTAGCAAGGGAGCAGACTATCAGTATAGTGTGGAAGAGTTTAAAAAAATAATTTAAAAAAAAAAMCAAAAAACAACCATACACAGCTCGACTCAGACACATTCCYTGCTGCATCCACAGAGAAAACTAGAACAGGGCAAATGTGGCTTTTGTTTCCAAATCTTTACTCCTATGGGGGTACAGATTTTATCCAGCAATAAAGCCATTTCTTACTTAAATTCTCTCAACAGTGTGATTGCCTTTCCTAGAAGTGGCACGATAGACCAGAAGGTCTGTAAGAACAACTCAAATGAGCCGAATACCAGGATACACAAAATGGCAGCAGATGGACAACATAAGAAAACAAGGGACACTTGGAGGGGACAAATTTTTAAAGGAAAAACTCTCACAGTGATCYGTAACAATTTCTCTGGCAGCCCAGGACAAATTTGGACTTCTATGCCATCATTTTCCAGCCTGTTTGCTTTTTAGCTTGGCAGTTGCACGATCACACCTAGGAGAGCTATTTGGTCACTTGCTACCATAGGTGCACACACCTGCTCAAAAGGCTCTCCATCAACATACAAGCTAACAGCTTGGGAATTTTTTCTTCCAGACACCACTGAAGCCCAAGAGTCTCTCTGAAAGATTAAGAAGAGCTACACAAGCTTTATAAGCAGATTTACCAAGACAGAGTTCAGCTGATTCCTCCTCACACAACCCTTTTGGACCACCCCTGTCCCTTTCAAAGGAGATCTAACTTAGACAAATTTATCAGGTAACATCCACAAGTATCCAGCATCTACTTCAGCCATTTTGCTCACAGTCTATATTAATCTCTTTGAAGAAAATTAGGGGACATAATAAACAGATGGAAGAACACATATTTGGAGTCAAGAGGGCTGATACAGATGTCATTAGCATCAAGCCAAGATGGCATCAAACTGCTGTTTTAGTAAGTAGCGTGGTTTGTTGGGTTTTTTGAATTTTGTTCCCCCTCTTTTTCAATGAGGTTGTGGTTTATCTACTGTCTGACATAATTAATTCACACATTTCTGAAATTGTATCCTGTGCAACAAATGTATGATGGCAAATGAAACTCCATTGCATACGGTATTAGTGCTTGTAACCAATGCAATGACTCGGCCACAAGCACCACATGCCCAACTGATAATAACAAGCCAAACATCTGATAACAGGGTCGATCAGCAGCATTAATGAAGGAGTGACACAGAAAACAAAGGGTGAAGAAAAAAACCAGAACATTGTTAAGAAAACAGTAAAAGGTGTTTTCTTGCTCAGCTTCCACCAGAATTATAGACAGTGGGAATGCTTAATTATTAAAGTATCATTCAGACAGGATAGAGAAAATTTCCTGTTGAAAGTTTATTAGCTCTTACGATGGACTACAAAACCTTGCAGGGTTCCTTCCAAGCTGAATGATTCTGTGATTTGAATAGCTGAGCCATGAACTACACTTCATCATTTCATAAGCTTTAAAACAACTTTAAGCCTGTAAGAACAGCCCCTCCTATAGTGATTTCKGTATATACTGTCCCAAAGCAGACAATTCAGTCTCCAGTCCCTTCTCTTCACCTGCACAGAATCAACTGCCATACGGAGAAGGTCACAAGGGTGAAACATACTGTGATGCATGTGGGCCACAATACACAACAATATTTTCCTACCCGCTCTGTGAAGTACTGGACTCCAAAGAATCAACCAGCTGATCTGCAGGCTCTGTCTTTTGGGCCGAGTCTTCATTTTCTAACAACARACAGAATATATGGAGAGAAGGTGAAATAAATTTCGGTCTTTAGAATACACAGACAGGAAGAAAAACTACAGCCAGCACTCAAACGTTAACAAGGTCACATGGCTGTGGAATGAAGAGCTGTGCCAACCAGTTTTTCACRTTATAAGCTGTATCTAGCACCTCGCAGAACAATGATTTTTAATCATCTCAGCCCTAGGAAAGGGAGAACAAAAACCCGTGCATGTTTTTGGTGCAGAACCACTCTCAGAAGCAGGGTTCATTCAGGAACCACCAATCCTAGCTTTAGAAAGACAGAACAAGGCCAAATTTCATCACATAAAACCGGGCTGACAAAGCCCTGGAAAAAGCAATCATGCAGCGGTTCCCACAGGGCACTGACGGGATGGAAATTCCTAGGTCACTGCTAAAAGGACTGTCTATAAAGATGGCTCCTGRTCTCCCCTGAGTCTCCTGAACTCTGGGAAAGCTCTGTCCCCATACAACTGTGGTATGCGCTCCACAGCCCCGCTGTCTAATCACATTAAGGCAGTGAACTGGGCATGGACAAGTTCCAGCTTTTGCAGCTCTCTGATGATACGCCTTACAGCCGCTGGCCGTTTCACGGAGTCAGTTTGGAGCTGGGAGGCACCTCCAGCCCACGGGCATACAGCACCAGGCCCCCAGCCCACAGCAGAGATYGCGTGGCAGGGGTAGTCCAGCTCCTGGCTAGACGGGGCCTCTTTCGCCGCGGAAAGCACCCTGTCTCTAATAAACCTCCATCAGTCCTCGGTCTTTCCACTGCAGGGAAGAAACACCGGGCACTCTTGCTGTAGTTTCRGGCGCTCGAGCGGCAGGTGGGCCGAGCACCCGGGACGCAGCGCTGGTGCGGGCCCGCCCTAAGCGCAGGTGCCAGCTGCAGAAGGGTACGCCCAGACATCACAGCCTGCCCCCTTCCCCCCGGCAGCCAACCCACCCGGTCGGTACAGCAAATGTAAGCCAAGGACTAATTCCCGATGCTGATCTTCGCAAGGGTACCGTATTTTCACCGAAGCAAACTGCCACCGTGGACATAAGGCTTCTCCGGGAGAAACGAGGAAACCCATAACGGAAAGGGAATTCACGGCATTCTCCCTGGCCGTAAGGCCAACGCTAAAATACGCGCCCCCGGGCCTGCCGCCTCACCGCGGCAGCCCCTCCGGCATCGCCCGGCAGCCTGCGGACAGCCCGCCCCACCGCCGGGGGGGCTCCTCCTCAGGGACCCCGGCCGGGCTGCAAGCGCTGGCCGCCGCCGGGAGGAAAGCGCGCAGGCGGGGAGCCGCTCCCGCTACCCCCTCCCCTGCCGAGCCCGTACCTGAGGGAACCTGGGGCGCGGGGCCCCCGCGGCCGCCTGGCGCCCCGGCGGCCGGGGGCTCGAAGCGGGAGCCGGCGGCGGCGGCCAGCACGTCCGACATGGGCAGGGCTGAGCGGGCGGCCGGTGCGCGCAGAACCGAAGGCGGCAGCCCGCCGCGGCGAGCGGGGCCGAAGCGCTGCGGCCTCCGCCGGCGGAAAGACCCGAGTGGAGAGGCGGCAAAAGCCGAGCGGGTGCGTGTGAGCCAGGCAGAAGGGAGAGGGTGGTGCCGCGGTGCTCATCCCTCAGCCTCCCCCCTCAACAACGCAGCCAATCAAAAACTAGTTCCGCAGAGCCACCAGGCGCGGGACGCAGGCGGCTTGGTAGGCTGATAGCATGGAGGGGCCGGCGGAAGGGAAAMCGGGGTGCACTTCCAGGAAGTGGTGGTTGCCATGGGAACGGGGCCCCGGAAGGACGCGTTACCGTGGCGGCCTGGGGATGGCGCCGATGGAGCCGAGCCCGGGGCCCGCGGGGCCGGGGGCGGCCGAGGGGCCGGAGCCCGAGCCCGAGGGCGCGGGGCGGCCGCGGTCCGCCTGCCCCTTCCTGGCCTGGAGCGCCGCGGAGGTGGCTGAGTGGGTGGTGCTGCTCGGCTTCCCCCAATACGAGGTGCGGGGCTGCCGGCCGGGGCGGGAAGCCCCCGCCCTCACCGCCACCTGAACCGGTGGCCCTGAACTCTGTGTGTGTGTGGGTGACTGTGTGTGAGCGGCGAGGCGGGGGCGGTAGTGGCCGAGGGCGACCCGCTGCCCGCGGCCCACCCGCCTTTCCCTCCGCTTCCCTGCCCAGGAATGCTTCAGGGCCAACGGCATCACCGGCCGCCGCCTCATCCTCGCGAACTGCTCCAGCCTCCCCGTCATGGGCGTCACGGACTTCGGCCACATGCAGGTGCGGCCAGCTGCGGGTCCCGGAGCTCCCTCCTCAGCCCCTCGGAGCCCAGCTCTGACCCTTTCTGCTTGCAAGCAAGCTAGGCTATAGCCTGTCCGCCCAGGCAGATTGCTTATTCAAAGAGTGAACCTGAAACTGGACAACCAAATTTGTTCAGCCAAACAGTTATATTTCTTGTGTCTTTTCAGGTATAAATCCTTAGCTGGCTGGAGATCGCAGGCTTCCTCTCTGGGACACCATAAGTGCATCAGAAGTGCTTAGCCTTTCTTTAAGCCTACGTTGCTCCTCTTGCCCCATGACATTGCTTAGCAAGATGCATGCGCCTTTCTTAGAGATCCCTCAGAATTTCTTTTCAGTAATYTTCCACTTACTGATTTGTAGAACTTCTAAAAATCTAGTCAGATTTAACCTGCAGCAATTGAGCCACCGATCTTAAGCAGCAGAAGGGCAACTTGTTATTACTTCCTTATTTTACACTTTGCTGAACACAAACAGCATCTGTGTGTCTTCCTCATTTTATAAACAGGTAATTGTCTGGCCATTTTCCTTTCAAACCTACATGTTTTCTTTAACAAACACTGATAGTTAAGCTAACTAGACTGAAGTTCGGGGCTACAGTCTGGCCTTCCAAAGCTTCCTGAAGGTTCAGAAAATAAGCAAGTTGACTTAAATTTCATTACCCTCCTTCCCCTCCCTAATGGAAACCACAGAGGGACTCGGGGCTGCATTTACAGAGCCAAATCATTTGTTTCGTGTCATGATTTAAAGTTGCTTTCCCCAGAGGACACAAGGTAGAAGTTCAAATAACCAGGAAGAGAGAAAAATCTTTATGCTCCAATGACTAGAGTATGAACACTGTTTGTTTTATTCCAGAGCACCAAAAAGCAATTTCACTACAGTTCTGTCTGGCTGCACAATCTTAACTGTTTGTTTGAAATGAAATATGCCACTAAAAACATTGACTAGTGCCTTTGCCTGTTGGTTGGAGGAGAAGGCATCAAATTACAACGCTTAGTTTTTCAGACAGCAGTCCTTCAAGAGTATTTCTAGTACAAGCAGATACAGCCTTTATAGTCATTTGCACTTACCAAAGATGGCAAGAATTTTATAGGCTTTGTAAGCCTCACCCTCACATTGGGATATAGGGATTATGTATGGTGGTAGTTTAACTGCTGAGAAACACTAAGGCATGGGTTAGAGATATCAACTGTAACCCATTCTTCCTCCTGTAGAAACTGAAATTCCTCAGTGCTAGGATAAGTGATAGCCAGCATACTGCAACAAGCTTGGAAATGAGACTGTCTGTAATGTTTTCCAAAGCTTGCAAGTGAATTGGGAACATCTCACTGGATGCAATGGATGGAACCTAGATGTTCTTGAAGATCATGCCCTATCCTGCTAGTTATTTGTGTTTTAGAGAATTTTACTCTGATAGAATCCAAGCATGCAGAGCTCTGAGCAGGATGTGGCCCTTCGGGTCTTTCAGGAAGCGTGTACTAGAGCAGGTGCAAAGTTAAGGCCATAATCCTGGGCACATCAGCTTCCCAACAAGAAATATCAATGAAAGGCTGTGAACAGTCAAAAATGAGATAGTTACTGTAGAAATAAACGTGATAGCATCAGCTCAGTGAGATAGAAACTTTTTGCAACTTAGGGGAAATGGCAGTTTGGTAGAGAACTACACAGTGAATTATGTGGAAGCTACGCAGCATGGACAAGTAAAGTTACTGCTGGTTTTAATTCCACTGTACTGGTATTTTAAATATCAAAACCACTGAAGATACTAGTTCGGTGTTCTTTTGATATCACACAAAGTAGGGTACTGCTCTTCAGAGTCAAGCCAAAGTTGGGGAAAGGTTTTGAGCAAATGCTGTGAAAGATCAGTAAAACCTTGTGAATTGTATTTCGAAGCTTCAGTCAAATCAGAAGGTTACATTCTCAGAAGTGACTTCAAAAATAATGGCAAGGCTCTGTTCACTGGCAGTTCCAGGTCCAGCTGACTCAGACAGCCAGTCACCCATCATTTTCTTAATGAACAGTATGGCTTATTGGTTTAATTAGTTTTTACACCTCTTCTGTGTAACAACTCTGTTGTTGACAATATAACTTAGCAAACAGCAATGTTTTTGCATTAGGCAGAATAGACTCCAGCTCATTCACCCATAACTTGTTTGTTCTGCACACACAAAGAGGAAAGCAGAGCTATTTGTGCCACTAAGAGACCAGATGCGATGCCATCCCCCACAGTCAAATCTAGAGAATGAGCGGTCTGCTCTGCTTTTACGATGTCACACAGGGCTCATGGGTTCAGATCCCTCTCGAGTTGCAACTTCAAGTGTGAAACTGTTCCAAAATTCAGAAAYTCAGTTCTTTTTCCTGCTGCTCTGACACAGAATGAATGGTATTAGCTGTTGCCCTGTGAAATGAGAATTTCTGCTATTTTGTCTTGTATTTCAGGAGATTTCACGACACGTGAGGGAGTTGCTGGGAATTGAGGAGCCTCTCTTCAACAGATCCATTGCCCTCCCATACAGAGACAACATGGGTCTCTTCCTGGAGAGAAAGTCCCGGTCAGGAAAGAAAGCAGATGCCCTCACTTTCTCACAGTTTATCCAAGAAGCAAGACTGGAGCCCTATACTACCGTTCCTCCTTTGCAACGAGCCCAGATTGGGGTAGAAGCAGATGCTCTCCCTGTATCGCAGGGCACCCAGAGGAAGGATTAGAGACTCACGTTGCACTTCCACCTTTGTAAGAAACCCAGCAGGGACAGCAGAATATACCCTTATTACCTTGCAGTTTGTCCAAGGAGGTACAGTTCCTTCTCCCAATTATAGAAAAGGCCATTGCAGCTCTTTTAGCCATTTGATGACAGCAAACACATCCCCACATTGGCTCTTTTCTGCAATCCTTCGTTTGTTTCCAGGAACTAAGTGAAGCAGAAGCTATAAATCAGACTGTACCCCTGTCTGTCTTTCACTTCTGCTTCACAGTTGATTAAAATGACCAAAAAACAATCATAGACATATTTTAATTACCAGTGATTGATAACAACTTCCCTGTAGCTCAAGTGAATAGATTTCTCCCAGGCTTTAGTGTCTGCTGACTGGGCTCACTGCAAAGCCCAGATGTAAGATAAATGGCATATACAATAACTGGTATACAGGTGTGGTGCCAGCTGCTGTCAGCGATCGTAATTACGCGAGGGGCCTAGTTACAACATGCACRACTAATCCCTGGCCTCATCACAGAAATGATTTCCTGTGAGGCAAAACCAGGCAGTGGTTTCTCATAGTAAACAGTACTGAAACACATGATAGATGACGGCAGGAAGTATAAGAGAATACTGTAAGCTGAACTAGAGAATTTAGGGAATAAAAAATGCTTTGTCCTGGGTGGATTTGGTCAGAATATCCAGTTACCTCCTTTTTCCCTGAAAGAAGTATCACGTAATCTGTGGTGGTGGTGGTGGTGTGCATTATCACCAACAAGGAAGTATGAATAAGTGCTGATTAAAGCCTGGCTCAACAGAAAGAGTGCTCCTGACAAAATCATTACTATTTTGTCTGGTATCAATGGCTTCCTCGAGATCCCCCATGGAAAAATTAAAAAAACAAAAAAAACCAAAAAAAAACCCAAAACAACCAAAAAACAAGACTGGGCCCAATCCTGTTTAGTTATTTACGCCAACGCTGTAGCCACTATAAAATAACTGTAATTTGGTTTTGTAATTCCATTTTCTGTTGAAACTGCAACAGAAACCCAGCGAAACTGAAGAAGTTCATAGGCCAAGATGACTACATAATAAGCAAATTCATAATAAGCAAGACTCAGGCAGCCAGGGAGAAGCAAGTTTGCTGAGCAGTCTAGAGAATGAAACTTGTAGAAGCAAATGTGTACATAGGGTTATTGGCTGGAATATTTTAAAGAGTCCAAGAGCAAACAGTGCTGGTTCTTGCACCCCTCAGTCCTGTGAGGGGCTGGGATGAGATCTCAGCAAAGCTTTCTGCCATGGGCTTTGTTATAGTTTAGGAGGATTTAGAATCATAGTCAGCAGTTTCCTCCAGAATTCCTGAGAAAATGTCGGAAGCAGCTGTGGAGAATGGAGACTTGTCATCCAACATCACACCAGGCTCCACTACAGCTGAAGTAAGAGATGTCTTGGTGCTGATCAGCCCACATTGCTTTGTAGGCCAGTCTCCAAAGGATGCCTGGTACAGTAGAGCAAGATGGCACTGGACAAGCTCACTCTTTTCTAGCAGCTGGCTAAAGGGAGACGCTCTCAGTTGTGCAGCTGTCAGGTCAAACCAGGGGAAGGTTCTGGAAAGAGAAAACAAGTGGAAACATTTATGGGCAATAACAGTCCAAAGCAGCTTGCTAATAATTTAACAAATAATGGTTTTCTTCAATGCCTGACTATGAGTCTCTTTCTTGGGTCTTTGAGAAACCATCAGACTCAGAGACTTGAATCTAAAGTGTTCCAGGGCATTACTCTGCCATGTGGAGCAAAACTGAGCCTAATGGCTCTAGAACAATCCAGCACAAGCAGGAGTCCTTTCCTTCAAGCTATGTTCCCCTGACTTAACATCCTCAATAGTCTAGTCCATGAACTACTGTAAGTTCATTACCCATAAGAACTGTCCTCTCTAGATATTCCCATAGGAATTTTTTTTTCTGCATCCAAAGCCCCAGTCCTGATCAGTGGCTTCAGACAACCCTGATAAGTAGCCAAACAGCAACCAGGGACAAAATAACTCAGTGATGATAGTCCAGGTCTTTTATTGCTAATACATCATCTAAGGCAATCTTCCCTGGCAGGTATGTGGTCCTAAGGGCAACACACAGTTCAGCACCTTCCAACCGAACAAGACAGCCCATGCTTCAGCTGTGGGATGAGGCAAGTTTCAGAGCAAAGAGGAAGCCTGGACAAATAGTACCTCAGCATTCAATTCTTTACTTACTCCTCTCGAGTCATTGAAGAGGCAAAACCTTTGCTGACAAAACTCTTGCACACAAGCCGTGGGCAGGAAGTTTTCTGCTCTACACAGATGGGGCAGCATTCAGGAAAACAGAGGTCATTGAGTAATTTCAGTGCCTTCTGGTGAGGCAGGCTCTGCCACGTGCTGCTGTTCAGGGCTGCATAGAAAATGGCCACTAGCCATTCAGCATTGACTCTTATTTTCCCTGCAGGACAAACAAAATCCAATGTCAATTACCAGTGTGCACACAGGTGTGAAGAGATAGTCTCATCTCCCACTCCTGTGAAGAACTGCACTGGCAATCAATCAGAGCAGGTTTATTTGAAACCTCTGATCTAGGATCATTTTAGGTGAGGKATGCTGAAATTAATAGTAACAAGTCTAGTATAGCTTGTATTTTCTGTAACTCATTCTTGAGTAAACAGGAGTCCTTTACAGGCTGCATAGAAAGTAATATAACCATTCAGCCATCATGGCATGAGGAGCACTGTAGCTGCTTTAAGAGCATTCAGTAATGCAAGAATTAGAAGTGCATGCAGAAATGTACAATGAAATTGCGATGGACAGAGGTAGCAGCTGACAATAGGAACAGCACGTCCATGGAAATGGAAGTTATGCCTGAGGGAAAAGAAAAAGATTTTGGACCATGTTCTGGCTCAGAAAGTATATCTCAGCTCCTGCGCACTGATGTAGCCTCAGAGCTACTATTGTTTCATGAATGGAAATGGAAGCTCTTTAGAAACTGGTGGCAGGTACATGGAAAGCAGTGCTCCTGAAAGACGGGGTGACCCCCGGGGCGCTAATCAGAGAAACCGGTGAAGGAGACACATACTGCCTCATTTTGCCCATCCACTTCTTATGCATGACTACCCCCTTCCATGCACGCTATTTCCACTCCAGCTCTAGCTGTACAGTGGCAGGATTTCTCTAGGAGGGTTTTCTTCCCCACACTGCACTCCTAACTAACAAAATTATCACCAGCCCAGACCCAGCCTTGAATCATATAGTCAGGGGAACCACGGACCGCAACTCCTCAGAAGAACTGCTAYCAAGTTTAAGCAAAAAGAGAGCTTTTTACCTCGGGAACTGCAGGGGCACGTTGCCGGCACAGCAGCAGGGTCGCGCAGCGCCGCTGGCACTGTCCCCTTCGCCCCCCACTCATCGATAGGCTCCTGGCCAGAGCACCGGTACTGCGGCCTCACGATGGCACTGTAGCAAAGGAGTTGCTTCAACCTGAAAGCGGAGGCAGCCGAAATGAGCGTATCGGGAGAGGGAGAGGATGCTCCTGGAGAGCCCGGGCTGCGCTGCGGCGGAGCAGATGCCTGGAGCCGGCGGTGGCCGCACAGCACGGGTGGGATCGTGGGGTTTTAAGGTCCTGCGTGAGGGAAACTCGGAGGAAGCCGCAGGGAATGTCCCACTGCACCATCCACCGTTGAGTCAACAGTTGCTGGGATTCATCCCATTAACGTTATAACGTTATAACGACTCCTTTCCAATAGCCACCTTAACCAGCTAGAAAGGTTCTTCCTGTTTGATGGACCCTCCTTGCCTTGTGTTAAAGTTAATCCATGGGCCTTAACACTGCCAATGGAGAGATGGCCACAGTAGGATTGTTAATTTTGCCATGTAGTGGTCTGTTTAAAAAAAAAAAAAAAAAAAGGGGTGTGTGTGGGTGTGTGTGTGTAAAAATCATCCCTTGCGCTTTCTCCCCCAGTGTACACACGTCATACCACAACTGCAGTGGCACAGGAACATGTCAAGGTCCAGGTCCCTCCCCGCTGCAGGCAGGTTCCCTCAAGCAAGATCTCTCCTATCTTTTCCTCTCCTCTCCCCTCTCCAGCTGGATCCCCACTACTTGTCTGCCCTCCCTCAGCCCTGCAATCAACAGCCAGCATCACCCAGGTTAGCTGATGGGGGAGAAACTAGGTTTAGCTGGTAAGGAGGAGGAAACAGTTATCCTTTGTGGGATCTGCAAGCCTTTTACTAGTAAACAGCCTCACCCATAACATGAAGAGCAGCGTCACATTTGGCCCCTCACTGGTCACCTCAGCAGAAGGCCAGGACTGGCCTGACCGCAGGGGCTAGGCACCCTCAGGGGTCAGAAGCCGGGGGTACAGGTCACACCCCTGCACTCAAAGCCCTCAGGAGAGCTACAGCAGCATCTTAAAGTGAAACATGATGTACTGGGTTTGCTTTTTTGACCATGGAGACTGCAGGCTGCTTCTCTGCACCTTGTTTCCTGCACTGTCTCACAACAGGTTATCTTTCAGCGATAATCTGAGGGCCTGGCAGGAGCCAGGTTTCAATGCCAGCATTGTTTTTGATCTGGAGCTCCCTTGACTCCTTTTGATCATGTTTTCAGGTTTATAGCCACAAAGTCTACAACTTCCTCTAGACAAACAGAAAGCTGAAACTCTACAGTGTTCCCGTGACTGCAGCAGTTGGGGACTTGGGGAAGTGACCAACCATGACAAGGTTTGCAATGACGTTTCACAATAAAATTGGGAGAGGCAGTAAGAGCTGTGCAGGAGCTCGGCCAGAGCACACGCGCTGTGCTTGCCCCATGAGGTCCCAAACAACAGCAGCACGTCCAGGCTCTGAAATGACATGGTCCGTTTTACGTGAGGAGAGGGATGGCAGTGATGAGGCTGTACACAATGCAGGATTTCTGGATGGCAGGCTGAACGACAGAGCAGACAGACGGCACATGTGACGGGAGGCAGCAGAGGAATGCAACGTCCGCCCAGGCCACCAGCTGAGCGTTGTCGTAAGAGCACACAAGCCCCTGCTTCTGCAGGTCTGCTGCGATAAGCAAGGAGAAGGGGACTCAAGAGAGTCACAGTCACTCACCCACAGAACCAGCACAGGTGACCGACCAGCACCTCTGGGCACTGGCAGCGTGGTTACCTGTGCTCTGCCACATGCAGGTGAAACACAAACCACCGCTCCCAGGCTGGGACCGCTGGCTGCCTGCCCAAATTGGCACGGAGGGACTTTGGCTGCTGCCCATCACCATTTCTACATGGCAAAGGGCAGCCACAGAATGACACGGAGCAGGCAGCCTCTCTGCCAGGAATAAACGTGCAGAGAGCTCAGCTGCCTCAACTGCCTGGCCCCAGTTCACACAGGCTGATTTAAAGCCTTTAGCTGAAACAGCCAAGCCTTGGAATCTGGCTAGTTTTCAAGATCTATAAAAAGCCATTTAATAATCTCTGCTTCCTCTCTGCCCTGAGATGATTAGAAAGAGGATTTTATTGTTCCAAGCATCTCCCTGGAGGACCATTCTCCCCACTTGTCTTGTTTTATAGAAGAGTTTACAGGGCAGTTGACAGTTTGTATGCGAACAGTTGCTGTAATGTTGCAGGCTGATCTCCTCTCCTGGCTGGGCGTTCAGAGCCCAGTGAGAAGCTTGTCTGCTACAACTGACCGTGCAGCCATGAAACAAGCAGAGGGACATCTCCGTTTCAGCACTGCCGCTCATCTGGGGAGACGTTTTCTCTGCTGAGTGAATATTTAACAACCTGGAGTCTCAGTCACCGACCAGGCTCTTGGCAAATGACAAGGAGAATTTTGAAGAGCCACAAAAACTAAAGCGGGCCTTAAACTAGCCAGCGTTCAAAGAACAGGGTTAAGGTCTCCACCACACTCAGATGGGACTGGTAAAAAAAAGCAAACAACTAAATTAATGTTTGGTGGACAGTGGATTGCCAACCAAATAAAGATCTTTCCTACAACAGCATTCTCTGCTTCCCAATAAAAAAACTGGAGTTTCCATACCTTCGATATTTTTGGCAGAAAAACATTATTTAGTGAGTTCTGCCTGAAGTGCTATAAAAAAAGTGCAGTTAAGTCCACATAAGTGCAATCCCACTTCCAGGCCCAGGCTGGGGAGCACTTACCCAGGCTCTCAGGGCACCTGGTGGAAACATGGATACTGGGGCATGGAGCCCAGCTCAGCATCAGGAGCGCTCGGGCCAGCTGCTTTCGAAGGTGGCCCCCGCCGATAATCCCAACCTTCAGGCCGTGGCTGTCCCCCAAGGAAGCTGGCAAGCCTTTCTCAGTCCCACTCTGCCTGGGGAAGCAGAGAAGCTGGCATCAGCCCAGCATGAGCCACGGTTTCCCCAGACCACGTGTGGTCCTACCCTTCCAGGAAGGGTCCCATGCCACATGTCCGGATAGCACATCCCAACCCCGCTCCATGCATCCAGCCCACCTCACGCCCCTGCTCTCCAGTGGGATTGCCAGAGAGGCAGAGGCTGATGGCTGCAGCCTGGCATGCACAGCATCCGTGGGGCTCGGGGCTAGACCCCAGGGAGCATGGTGTCCCCATCCCAAAACACATCACCCATGCTGAGGCTAACTGGCCGCTAACTGTAAAGCAGCTCAGCAATTAAGATTGCTGATRCCTGGCAGACACATCAACCCATATGATGGCCAAGCTCAGGGACAAGTCAGCATGCGTAGGACAGACTAGTGACAGCAGAGGCTGCTGCTGAGAAGGGACATGGGACAGCACATGCTAGTGGAGGATGATTGGCTCATTATAAATCATACAGGCAGGAGGAACAAGTCACAAGCTTTGGGCACTACAAGGTTTCTGGGATGAAACCCTGATGTGGTGCTAGAGACAATCTCCATTCCCTGGTTTTCTCAGGGGAAAACTAGTCCAAGTGATTTAAGACTGACTGACAATGAGTTTATACAAACTTAGTTGGTTCAGTAACCAACAAGTGTGGGTATAAACAGTAGGTGAGTTTTTAACCATGCAAAACCAGATAAAAAGCTAACAAACTGTAGCATTGTGTAGGAATACCTATATAATGCTTAACTTCATACAGAGCTGGTGTGAACCACGCAAGAGACTCCCTACAGACACCAGTCACCTTCCCCAGTCCTCCCAGTGTTCATGCTGTTTAGACCAACACCAGAATGACCAGTGATGTGCCTGTGTCATGTTTTGGCTCAGTAAAGATGTAGTAGTTTGGGAAGAGCTTGGCACGTCAACGTTTCTCCCTGACATATGTCACCCAGCCAGCACATTTTACCGACAGTGAGGATCTCGCTTCCACCTTACCTGAGGTCATGGAGAAGTTTGCAGAAGAAGATGGCATGGGCATATGCGTTCACTGCCAACCCCTTGCAGTGCCTTGTCAGATACATCAAGGCCTCCTCACCTTCTACTGCTTCATCAGCCTGAGAGGACTTGAAAGGCTCTGTAATGTCCCACATCTTGGCCCAGAAGGACAAGCATCAGCAGCAAGGATTTAGAAGAGGGACATGGCCTCCGCCCATGCGGCATCTCAGTCCATCCCAGCACCTGCCAGGGTTGTACCTGCAGCGTGAGACCCCAGCCCTTCTCAGGGTTTCTCCTTGCCGACACGGGACTTAGAAAAGTGGCTGGTCCCCACATGCAACACAGCCACCGAGAACAAGATGCATCAGTGGACGTCTGAACCCGTGCTTTCTCTGACGCTTTATTTCTCTATTACACAAGTCCCAGCTGGACTTTAAAGCCCAGCCACCCACAAGCTGCTGGCACAACGCTTGGGACAGACTTAATTGGAGCTGCTCCTGGGCTGGAAGTAATGAGAAAATCAAACCTTCAGCAAGTGGTTCAGTTTTCCAGTTCAAAGCTATTTTTTCATTCACCCTCAGRTTTCCTAGGCCAACACTGTGCCTCCTGCCCTCCCCAGCTGAGCAGCCTCTCAGCTCCTTCTCCCTGCACGTATTTGCTATGAAGTCCCCATGTCATGGCACGGCCAGCTCAGCAGTGTCCAGGTGCGGGAACCCTTGCCCAGGACCTGCCTTATTTCTTGAAGAGAGCTGCAGGGATGCTTCCAGGGGTATGAGGCAATTGTCACAACAAGATAGTGACTACAACTAGCCCAGAAAGCTCTGAAATCCAGAGCAGCTTATTCCCTCCTTTGCTAAGGAGATGGTGTTTCAGCCAGCAAAGGTGCTGGGGGTTTAGAGGTGGCTGGAGCAGCACCTCCCAGCCCTGCCTGCTTCAGCTGAGGACGGCTTGGTGCACCATTTAGCCTGATGTGAGGCAAATGCTCCTGGCCAAAGCAGGACACTGCTGAGCTATCTGAATTACTTGTGTCCCCTGATGGAACCCAGAGCACACTTCAGTGTATCACAAACCTGCACTGGAAATGAAGAGAGAAAACTGGCCTGTTCCCTAAGGCTCTCTGCAGCTCACCCAACTCAAGTACGGCTCCCACGGGGTGAGAGGCACCCACTGGGCTGAAACGCCCTCAGCCAAGCTTGTCAGGGACAAAAGTGACTCCGTGCCCCATTGCAAATGGTTGGAGTCCTGACTTGCACTGTTCACCACCCACAGCCCGCCGGTGCCCATGGCACCATAGTTAGCATGAGGAACAAGGGTGGCCTGAATGAGGCCCCCAAGTTTGCACCCGCTCAGGTTCTGTCCCAGTTCATGTCCCCCGATGGCGTGGCAGGCATGAGCCCTACCTGCGTGGGCAGCGAGCCTGGACCCCTGGGGGCACCCAGCCAGCCCAGCCTAGGCACTGCCACTGCCACTGCCACGGCAAGCGCCTGGTTACCGGAGAATCCCACACTTTCCCCCAGGGAAGCTGGGAGTGTGGGCTTTTGCAGAGCCACCGCAGCATCCCCCAGAGCACAGAAGAAAACAGAAATCAATCATGGGGGAGGACCACCTTCACTACAGCAGTCTTTTTTTCTGCTGGGTACACCTGTGCCACTCCAATAGCCAGCAGCTAGGTTAGCATGAAAAAACTAAGGCAGGGGTTGAACATGTCTCTATGCCAGCTCCTGCCCACACGTGTTCATGGGGAAAAGGTGCTCTCAACCAGAAGAAGGTTGGCCTCTCCAGTGGGGGCAGATGGGTTGAATTTCCAAAGGAAGCAAAAAAAAAAGCATTTTGCTACCTTCATGCAAATTCTATCCACGATCTACTTCATCAGCTGGACTGTGCTGCCTAAAAGCAGATACATGCCAAAAGCACACAGTGCCTAGGACAGGTATTAAAGAGGAACCCTGTATCCCACTGAGGCTGTCCCAAAATCATCCACATCAGCTGGGCAGTGCCTGCCACATTGCTACAAGAAAAAAATCCAACCAAAACCACCAGCTCTACAGTAATTTTAGGTTTACTACTTATATAAACCCCACCCTCCCCAGCCATAGGACACATTTCCCAGGAAATCCTCCTCTTCCTGCCCACACAGAGTAGTCGTGGGTAGCCTGTGAGCTCCCAAATGCTGCCTTATAGACAAACGTTCCCTGATGCACCATGCACAATCCATCAGACACACCAGCCATGGTATCCTGGTGCTCTGGAAGGTGCTCACAAAGCTGGTATCCAGCTTCTAGTGTTGGGGTGTGAGGATCAACTAAATTGCTAACCCCATCCCATGTGGCACATCAGCATTTCCTGTTACAAGTGGTCCTGCTTTGCTGGGGACATTGGCAGTGCCAATACCCACAGGTCAGCAGCACCACATCCTGCAAACAGCACACCGAGGTCAGGGTATCAGTAGGCATAGCCAGGTCACGGCTCCCCTGCTGCTGGACATACACATCTACTTACACATCTGTATCATTGGTCATACCACAAGAGGGGCATCCAGGACCCATGCTTGGAGAATACAGGCATGAAGATTTATTTTACAGCTTCATCAGATTCCTCCAAGGATATGTTCAGCTTCTCACATTGCTCCCTGACATAAATCCCAACCAGTGACACCATTCCAACTCCTACAACCAAGCAATGTCCTGGCCTGGGGGAGAGCCTGGCAGCAAATCTTGCCCTAGCCAACAGCATCCTGGGCTGCCTTTGGATGACATGTTGCCAGAAGGTTAAGGAAGGTGATCCTTCCTCTCTAAATCCAGAGTGCCATGTCCAGTTCTGGGCTCCTCAGTCTCACAAAAGAGACATGGACATACTGGAGAAAGTCCAGCAAAGGGCCACTAAGGTGACTAAGGGACTGGAGCGTGTCTCGTATGAGGAGACRCCAAGAGCTAGGACTGTTCAACCTGGAGAAGGCTCAGGGGGGATGTTATCAATGTGTGTAAGTATCTGATGAGAGGGAATGAAGAAAAGGGACCCAGACTCTTTTCAGTGGTGCCCAGTCATGACAAGAGGCAGTGGGCACAAACTGAAACATGAGTCCAGACATGGACCAAGACATGTCTGTCCAAGACAAGACAACACCTTTTTAGTGTGAGGGTGGTCAAATTCAGGAACAGGTTGCCCAGAGAAGCCGAGTCATCTCCAGCTGTGGAGATACTGAAAACCCAGACACAGTCCTGGTCTGCCTGTTCCAGGTGACCCTGCTTGAGCAGGATTGGACTAGATGATCAAGAGGTCCCTTCCAACCTAAACGATTCTGTGAGAAAAAAAACAAACACCAACAGAAAAAAATTGAGAGTGCACAGTGCAGCAGAGAGGCTGGAACCCAAACCTGCCCTCAGACTGGTACATTGCTACACATTACCTTCACCTTTGTGTGACCACCCCTGCGGCAGCAAACTCTCCTACAACATTAAAATTAATTTATCTGTGCTGATGGCATTGAAGGTGTGAAATAAGATACTGCTGCAAGCAAAGCCACTCCATGGTGACACGCACTGTGCTTTTCAGGACATGAGAAAACACCCTGCATACTCACTTTGTGGGAGGTGTGATAAATTGCTCAGGATTAGCACACAGAGTAACAAAGTGCTCACTGTGGGAAGGAAATAAACAGCCCAAGGAGAAAGAGACAGCTTTATTTAAGGAATTGAAGTGAGGTCTGGAAGGATGAAGCCAGCAGTTGCCTGAGGAGTTGTGTTTCTGAGAAAGTGCAATTCAATCCTTCCTGGCATAACGCTCTCAGAGAAAAGAGCTGCTGGGGCCAGCAGGTTTGTACCAGCTGAGAGGAGTCCCCCCCTTGCTCTCCATCCAACCCAGCAGGGCTCTGACCAGCTCCACACTAGGTGCCTGTTCTTCCCTGATAGAGGGATCTTCCAAGAGCTGCAGAGTGCTAGCACGAGGATACTGGCAGAGGCTGCTGTCCTGGCTCTCTGCAGGAGTTCATAAAACACCTCTTTTCCTAGGGTAAGCCAGAACAAACCAACAAAAAAAATGAGCTTTAAGGTGCAGCTGGTCCTTTCCCCCAACACACTCTTTGATGCAGGGAGAACACAGTCCAGTAGGCTTTACTCCAGCCACAGCCATGACTGGTGATCCCCAAGCTAGCTTGAGTGTTACAGGGACTGGTCAGCACTGTCTGGTGGAGAGACCCATGAGTGTGACTGACCCGTTGCTCTTGCGAGAATAAGCCCAGGCACCACCCAGAGCAAACCTAACCTTGCTGTGCCCAGCAACTTCCCTCCGTAAACAAAAGTGAGCCTGGCTTACAGCCAAGTCAAAGAGAAACGGATTCCAAAAAGAATCAACCCTGGTGGATCAGTACCATTGTTTTGCTGGCTACATTGGAGCAGCTGCCTTCAACCAGCCTGAATGCCACTGTCCCACAAGCCACAGGCACGCCAACTGTCACTGGCGAACATTGATCATGCAATGAGTAGTAACAGAGTTGCTCTGTTGGCACTGGACTGGGTTTTGCAGTTTCCTCTTTCACTGGCAAGGCAACGGCCAAGCAGGCTGCTTCACAGGTGCTCAGTTCTTCCATCGGATTTGCTAAAAGAGAGAACGAGACATGACCAACATCAGTGCTGAACACAGATCCCTCAGGGGCCAAGTTAGTGAGTCCCAATCCCTGAAAAGGACAACTACGGCCAGAGGGTGCTATTTCTATCAGTTTTACCCTTCATTCCTACACTGAATGCAACCCCAAACATAAGATTAGCTTCCCAGCAGGGATAAAAAGTATGTAGGACAGGCATGCCCTTACACCTAATCTATGGCCATTTCTGATGAGAGTCTCTGGAAGAAAAACTGGGTGTTTCTTACCACATTGTTGAGAATGCTGTTTATCTTCTCTTCCTCTGCAGAGCCTCGCTCCACCTTGCATTTATATGCTGTCAGCTGGATGCGATCCTTTAGATCCCTGTACGTCTAGATAAACAGCAAAACCAGCACCCAGCTGAGTGAAGAGGACACTTCCACAGTTAGATGGTGCCCTGTAGATGAGCAGGGCAACTCTTCAATCCCCCCCCCTCAAGTTCCCACCACAGCACAAACGCTAGGAGCCACTCTCCTGGCTCACTTGGCTTCCACTGGGAACCATATCACAGCTCCCAGGCCACAGGGATAAACAAACCCCACACCAGACACACGACAGCAGTGGCACATGGCAGAGCACGGGAAAGCTAGGGAGAAAAAGCAGGCTCTTGTTTAATTTCTTCACATACACAGCAGGGACCTACCTCAATGACAACATCATGGCACTTGTATTTGGTGGCAAGGTTCAACCGCGTCTCCACATCCTCCACCAAGCGCACATACTCCTGCAGCACCTGCAAGGGAAGGAGGAGTGTCTCAGCTCACTTCTGCAGGTACCTCCTGCCTCGTTCTCTCACCCCAGTCACAAAACCTTTCAAGGTTGCTGGTCACACAGACTTGACCCCTTCCTTCCTAAGGCAACAAGTGACCAGGACAAGACTGCTCAGGACCCCAGAGGTAGTAAAGCTTTGCTCACAAAGCTCAGAGTCCTAGGCTACCTCGTTCCTATGGATCAGGTTAACCACTGCCAGCCAGATTAAGCATAAAAGTTAATGTAGCAAAGGTAGCAATGCACTGTGGGGAGAGAGCTCCCAGACAACACTAAGCCCGCTGTCCCTGTTGCAGTCAGACCTAGGACCCAGCCCTCACTACCACCCACACTTCTTGTTGATGCATTGGGCGCTCAGCTGAGTGCTGCGCCCACCTGGCAGAGCCAGCAGCTCGACAAGCTGTTTTCCCACTCCCAGCTGGGAAGCAGCTCACTTGGGGAATCATTCAGACCCCAAATCCCAACAAAGAGCAGGAGGACTTAAGCTGCAGTTCCTTGCTCACCTGCACAGGAGCATTGTTCCTCTGCAAGATCTCCACCACCCGGTGGAAGCCAATAGGTGCCTTCTTCTTGGTGTAGCCCAGCCAATTCTGAAATGAGAGCCAAACCCTATGTTAATTCTAAAGGGCAATCCCTCCAGCCACAAGAAAATGTTTTTCCCCAGTGCCAGCAACATATGCCACCAACCACCACATGCACCACTGGCAGAGCTCTTCATGCAGTGGCTGGGCGCAGGTTGGCTGTGAACCCTTTGGTAGCAGAGCACTAGGGCAGCCCCCTTCTCCGACCTTGTTGCTGCAGCCAAGCCAGGCCCAGCAGAGGTCTTAGGCAGGGAGAGGAGGAACGTATTGCAACACCCTGCAGCAGAGGTGCTGGGCYCTACTGAAATAAAACCAGTCTGTCCAGTAACTCCAGAACAAGCCAGCTACCAGTAGTAGATATCAGTACTTGGAATTGAGTCCCCAGCAACGCTTTCTGCAGCTCACCTTGGTGGTGAAGAGGGCATCCACATCATCCCAGGCTCGCAGCTTGGCACGGGCAGCCAGGGCAGTCAGCACATACTGCTTATCAGGAATCTGCAGGCAGAAAGCTGCAGTCAGAGCACTAGCACAGCTCAGAAGGCCTGTGTGGGTTGGACAGGAATGGCATCTGCCCCCAGCCCTGTCAGGACCCACACCAACAGCCAGGCAAGGAGGTGAGATGCTGCCTGAGGCCAGGGCCAGCACTGCAGAGAGCAGGATGTAGGGATTTGAAGTGCTGCTGCAGCCAGGTGCACCCAGTGAAAGCCTCCACATGGCACACTTGCCTTTCTGAGCCTCCAGAATGGCCCTGCTCAAGGAGGATGCCATGCCCCCCTCCCTATCTCAGTGCTGAGCCCCTCAAGCTCCTCCTACCCAGCCCCCTCGCTAAATACAATTTGGCTGCCCACATTTTCAGCTAGTGCTGCCACAACAGCAGGAGACTCACGTACCTTAAATGTTTTCTTCAGGTTGGTTGGGCTGCTGAACGTTCCCTAGAGAGAGCAGACAAGTTAGAGCAAACTCAGCAGGGCAGGCCACGGGTGAGGTTCAGACTCCTGATGTAAGGCATTTGCCTCGCACAGGGTGAATCTCCACAAGTTTTTACTGCTTTTTGCTCACATCAGTGCCACAGGAGGAAACAGCTGGCAGAAGAGAGCAACTATCCCACCCCATTAGCTCTCTGGTTTGGTTTCCCCTGCATCCTCAACTGGTGCACCTCCAGCACTTCCAAGACCAGTACCACACACCCCAGCCTCATGGGATTAAGGGCCAATTCTGGCTCCTTGGAGCCAGAAGTAAAAGACAGTGGTTTCTAGGAGGCAACTCCAGACAGCTCCAGAGGCTGTCTGAGGTTGAATGTCCCATCTTAGAGCACAAAACTCCAAACTGGTCCCAGATGGACAAGGGGAGCTGGCTTCCTCTAGGTCTCTCTGACGGATGAAATATGACCTCCYTCCCCTTCTTTCCTTAACATGCCCCAGCTTAACCACCCCACATATTGAGGCCTACAGGGATGAGATGTAACCCTTCTCTTCTCCCACATCATCCTCACCTCAGCCTCTGTGTAGTGGTAGAAACAGGAATAAAAGAGGGTGGTCACTAGTGGCATGTTGAGAATTGAAGCCTTACGAGGATATTTCCGAAATATCTCTGACTGCCCAGCTGTCTCCAAGTGCCTATCATTGGCCTGCGGAAACAGGAAGACAGAGAGGGTGAACATGGGCCAGGGCAACTGCCTGACCTAGCTGTGGGGTAGAGACCTGGGGAGAGTGTTGTGATAGCAACACACAAGCACAGCCTCAACACGCCATGAAGTCTCAGGTCTGGTATTTCACACATGTGCCTGGCACAGCAGCTTGGATAGCAGTTAAACCACACTAGCCAGGGCAGGCTGGTTAGATTCAAAGTGGTGTAAGTTAGGGACAGATAGAGATCTCGCAGCTAGTCCCAGTCATCTCCTGACCAGCAGGGAAGATTTCATACCTCAATGATGATCTGTCGCTCCAACAGGGTATAATGGTCTTGGATGTAGGAGGTATCCTCAGCTGAAAATGGCAGACTGGCCAGACATGGAGGAAGGAGACACTGTCAGCAGCTCTTAACACTGTACATTTAGAAGGATGCTCTTCTCTACCAAACATGCTCACCACACACAGAGATGTGGGGAACACCTCCCATTCTCCCCAGCCTGAGTGGCTAGTAGGTACTCAAGCTCCTGCCCTGCTGCCCTCTCCAACTGGCTCTCTCCTAGACAGGCTCCAGAGAAGGAAAAATTATGTGGCACCTCTCACAGAACAACCTAACGCTGATGCTACCAATTTCCTCAAGTGCTCAGGCACCCAAGCTTTCATCCTTCACAACCTGAAGGGTCAACAATCAGAAGGTCCCTGAAGCATCTTTGCCCCCAAGTAAGCAGAAAAAGCTGCTGGACTAGTGATCATCACAAATTCTTCCTCTCTGCTCTACATTGTGTCCACAACACCCCAATCCCACTGAGGCAAAACCAACATCAGCTCTCAAACTACATAAGCTGTGGCACTGGGACAGAGGTCTAATTTTCTTTACTACCACCTTCTGCAAAGCACCCACATCATCCCTCCCACCCTCTTGCATTTTTTCTTACCCAATGCAGCCTTTCAGAAATTCCCTCCTTTTTTCTACATCCTGGATGTTCAAATGCTCCCGGTACTGGGACAGCTGGAGGGAGAGGGAAAAGAAGCACAGTCTGTTCTCAGGGATTTGGGAGATACAGGACTCCAGAGGGCAAAATGGGGATGCAAAGCTCTCGCCTGACTACCAGACACCCTGCAGCCAGCCTCCCCCCACCCACTACACTCCCTCTTCACTGAGGAAAGGGAGCTTCTGCCCCTGGGAATACTCACAGCAACTTCCTCAGTCCTGTCTAGGAACCTGCAAAAGGGAATGAGCAAGCGTTAACTTGGAGGCAGGTTCCTAGCAGTGTGCTCAGCCCCGCCACAAGGCTGGGCAAGAGCCTCACCTGAGCAGATCCAGAAGCAACTTCTGCTCACCCGTCTCTTTGAGGAAATGGATCAGATGACACAAGGCCACCTGCCGCACCTCCAGCTCCCGAAACAAGATCTCTACAGGAGAGAGAGGTATGTACAGGTGGGTAAAGTAAGTTAGCACTACCAAGCCAGACGGGGCTAAACATGGTGCATGGAGTTGCAAGCCATTGGCAGGATTCAACAACCTTATCCCATCTCAAAGCATAGTCTTGGAGGCTACAGCACAGGAGAAGAGCCYGTTCACTAGGCTGCCAGCTGAATTCACAGCAGTGTGCTACCCCTACAGATTCATTTTCATTCACCCCATCACCACTACCACCTACCACTGCTTAAAGCTCCTCTCTGGGGCCTTCGTGGCCATCACCATCCCCCCTCCCATGTTACACTCGCTGCAAAAATATTTCATGCTCAGTAAAGTACCAATACCCCAGATACTCTCTTTGTGACTTGCTAGTGAAAGAACCAGCCCCTCTGCCCTTAACTGAAACACATTATAGAAACCCTGGCCCCAGTCACGCTTACCTCTCCTTAGCGTCCGTTTCAGGAATATCAGGACCTGTGGGCACAGAGAGGCAGCTCTCAGCTGACCAGATCAGTCTTCATCAGAATTAAGACAGACAGACGGCAAACTGGTCAAGGCCTGGGGAAGCTTTTGCAAAGGGCCTCTGAAGACACAGCTGTTACAGCACTGAACTGAGTCCTGCTACCCACTAGACACAGGACAAGCAGTGAGCCAGGGCCACAGCTGCCTGGATGCCTGCCTAAGCTCCTACTCTGGAGCTTACATAAGTGAGACCAAGATTTACAAAGAAAAACCTTTCCATCAGAGATCCAAGAGYTTAAAAGACCTGGATGAAGGAAGCTCTGACACAGTCCCATTTGCTGCCTGATGCTTTGGAAGCCAGATAAACTGGAGAGGCCCCTCAAATCTTCTGTGCTGCAATGAGCAGATTAAACCTCGGCCTTCAAGAAGTTGCTGCAAAGATCTGTAAGGATGAAGGATCAGGTTCCTTGTTATTAACCTGACATAAATTCTGCAGAGTGGCAGGAAACCCAGCAGGAATATGGAACTTCCCAGTCTTAACCTTTGACACTTTTCAGTAACTTCTTGGTATTAAGTAAAGAACAACCCCCCATCTTGCAAGATTAGGTGGCCAACTGACTGCATTCACACAAGCACCCTCTGTGGGGTCACCCAGGAAGTCCCAGCCCTATATGGCCCCAGCAGGACTCACAGCTGTAATGACATTCCCATCATGCCCTGCCACAGCTTCATCCAAGAGCACCAGCTTGTCCTGCAGGGAGCGAAATCTCTCTAGAGAGCAGACCTGGAGATAGAAGAGGTATAAGTAGGCATATGGGATATCAGACAATCCCCAGGCTGAACCAACCCCCAAGGTACTACCTATTCTTCCCCCATGAGCCCTTCAGCAACATGAATAACTGCCCTCCCAACCAGTGGAGAACTTCTCATTTAGCTGAAACCATGATGCACGATCCCTGCAAATCTGTCCACAGGGGTTGCAGAATTAGCCCTCATTACTGCCCAGGCTAGGACAGAAGACATTGTACATTCAGCACAAACACCCTTGTAACAAGGCAAAACTTCCCTGCACACCACAAACCACCAGCCCTGACAGGAGGAGGGAACTCTGCAGGGCCCTTTCCGTGGAGGAGACCAGAAAAGTGGAGTTGCAAGACTCTTCCTCCCTTCTTCTTACCCCATAATTGTGGTCTCTCTCAGCCTTTAGTTCACCTCAGCCTTTGAGGAGACACATGCAGAGTAAAACCACAAGCTCCCTGTATGCTCACTGCAAACTGAGGCAGCTGACACTAAGATTCCAGCTCGAGTGTAACCAARATTGCTTCTGTCTTCCTCCCTCCATTTGCCACCAACTAAGAAGGGAAGTAAAGCCCCACACCCTCAGATTTTTTCCATAAACCCTGCCCCAGGGAGCAGAAAGGGTAGAGAGGGACACAGCAGTACAGATACCTCCTGTCAGAGCCTAGCTGAGGGGATGACTCAAGTAAACAACGCAACAAAACCCTGAAGGTCTCCTGCTGCTCCTGAGCTAGTGTGATCCCAGCACTGCCACCTGGCAAAGCAGCAGACAGGCAGAGCACCATCCCTGCTAGATGCTGCAAGCAACACGGATCCCCTCCCTGCTCCCAGAACAGCCAGGAGCATAGGGAAGCATAAAGCAGTTTAGGATCCCCCATCTCTTGCAAGCAGGTGGGAGTGGAAAGTCCTTACCTTGCCCCTCTGCATTCGCCTGACTGTATCTTTGGGGCTCCAATCACTGCTGTAATCCTGCCACAAGAAAAATAAAGAGCTCTTGAGCCTCAAGAGGCCAGGTTACGCCAGCAGTCCCCAGGCTGCTTTCCACTTGTGCTGGATCAGAGTGATGGCCCATATGTAGCTTCTCAGACTTATCATTCAGCTGCTGCAGGGGGGTTGTTAGTAGGATGTGTCCCTACAGCATTCAGGTGCAGATGCTGGGCCCTCAGACTCTGCATGCTGGTGGGGAGGGAACCTAGAGGGTCAGATGTTAACACAGAGTCTTTCTATTGCCTCAGTAAGGTCCGTCATTATACCCCTTATAAGAAGTGCATTTCAACCATTTCAACAGGTTGTCCTCCTTGCAAATTAAAGCTCCAATGTTGCTTTCAGAAGGACAAACAAAATACATGCAAAACTGACAAACCCAAAACTGGGGAGCAAAGAGTCAGTTTCTTGTTACAATTCAGACAGACTTCTGCTGGTGAGCCTTCCATGGCAGTGTGGAGAATGCAGGGACAACAGCCTCAGGCAAGCGCCTGGAGAGTCACACAGAACTAGTACAAYGTGACAAGAGCATTGAAGCCTGTAGCAAGACCATCTTAAGGTAATATGCTACCGCTGCTGCAATGACCGAAGTTCTTCCCCTGCAGCCTGCAGACACTATGATCTGGAAGCACTGGATAAAAAGCAGCAGTGGCCTGAGCCACTGCTGAACTCAGACTCCAAGAAGGCATCTAAGTCTTTGTGAGGCACTCAAGCCAGCGGTTGTAATTCAGCCTTCTGCCTCAAAAGAGCCAGAGAAAGGGAGTAACCAGAACCAGCTCTGAGGACACTGAATTTTAAATTCATTGAAGATTTAGTGAAAGCCCAAATCTAAAGAAAAAAGGGCTGACCCAGTCCTATTAGGGAACCACTGCAGACAAGTCTCTCAAGTCAATGTGAGATGTCAAATGTCCTGAGCACCAGAGTACCCTCCAGCACCTCTGGTCAGAGGCAGCTCCTCAGCCTGTCACTGTCAGGACACTGGTTCAAAGCTGCCACTAACTTTCCCTTCTTTGTTCCACCCCACTTACAAGACTCCTGCCTGCTTTTAAGGGGCTGCACAACCCTCCTCCTTCCTGCTTCACTGCCTCTGCGGGCACAGAACACAACAGGGCACACTTATTTCTCCTGCTGTGCTTTCAGGAAGTGCTGCCTGTTAGGTTATGTGATTAATGGCTAATCAACATAAACACATCAACCTGGTGAGAATCAGATGGCCAAGGACAGGTGGAGAAAACCCAGTAACCTAATCAGTGCAATCTGAGCACACTGACTTGGCCACTCCTTGCCACCATCAAATGAGACAGATTAGGTCATTATCTGTTGTGTAAAACCCTCCAAGATGAGTAAACCAAAGAAACTTTTCCCAAACATAATGCAACCCTAAAGAGGCACAGGACTTAGTATGAGATGCAGGGGAAAGAGAATCCTGGGATGTTTTAAGAGGGTTGTGTAAATGTGTGAGGCTCGTTATGGAAGTTTATGGGAAAGACAAAAAGCAGGGAAAGGGAGGAATCAAAATGAATTGGGCAGGAACAAGCATGGGAAAATAGAGGGAAAAAGGGTCATAGGGTGGCAGCCAAGTTTAAACAAGTTAGTGTGCCTGTCTGACTGAGCCCTGCAATGGATCACTGCAGTCTGTCTTACATTCTCATTAAATTCTATATTTAACCGTCTTCTGTGTGGGTGGGCTCTCTGTTCCAAGTGTATGTGTTCGTATGAACGCTAGTGAACTTCAAGCTCAACCAGCCAGTGAGTAGAATAAGCAGTCTGAGTACCAGGAACCAGAATGGGACCACAAACCCTAGGGGCTCAAGGGTCCAGGTGCCAGCAACTGGAGGAGACTGGGGTCTGGGATTCAGCTACAAAACAAACTGGATGTCTAAGACCAGCTACTGGAGAGATCCACAGAGTGTGTGTACGTTCTACTAGAGGAATTCAATCCTGGTCAGACAGAAAGGAGGCTCAAGATCAGGCTTGAGTGTTGTGTGTTTATGTGTCTGTTGGTAAAGGCATTAGTTTCTGTCTGTGTTAATCCATGTGGGCAGCTGTGTTAGTATTGTGCATGTGTGTATCTGTTGTGAGTATGTGCTCAGTCCTATTACTGGCTGGACCTGGGGACATGGAACCACAACCTCACACCTAGTAGGAGGAATCCAGCCAGTCCCAAAATCCACTAGGTTCTACAACACCTAATACTGCCTATCTGGGAGAAGAACATTCCTGCCAACTGGAACTTCGCCTCTGTGCAACTCCCTCTGTGCTGTCCCAGTGATTCATGAACAAGAAATTTAGAAGCTTTAGATTTAAAAAATTTAAAAACACACGTGATGCCAATTCATCTGACCCAGCATGAAAGCAGCTTACAGGCAAAGCACTATTTAGAAATCCTTTTCACAAAGACTGCTGGGCCATTCATTAGGAGAAGGAGTTAACTAAGACCCGCAGCAAAGCTCCTGACTTCTGAGCAAAAGCAGAGTACACYTAAATTACTGTGAGGCTGCATTTTGCAGCTCCCTGTCCTATTCCCTACATTGCCCTCTGCTGCCTGAAATAGTGATTAATCACTTCCCATGAAACCAATAGAGTAGGAAGTTCTGGCAGTACCCTGATCTCAGCACGCTACAAACACAGGCTGCTCACCTTGTACTCAGCTTTCGGTCTGCGCAGCTCTGGGGCGTAGTTTTTAACTCCCATGTCAGAGAGGGCTGAGAGGGAAAGGCAAAGCTGAGTAGCACATCAAAATCCTGATTCACACCCACTTCCAAAACCACCCTTTTCTTGGTTTTCGTGGTAGAAGACCCAAACTCAAGCACCAAATGGCAATACAAAGTTGCTCTAAACCAAACAGTCGTCAGTTGTACATAAGCAGATTACCCCAAACCATCATGCCAACTCTTTTGCTTCTTTGCTGAATGACTTTCAGACAATCCATGATTCAGTTTCCCTTTCTGCAACATAAGGAAGATGACACTTCCTTTTTTTTTTGGAAATGTTTTGGTTTACGTAAATCTGCACCCCTCCCAAAATGAAGCAGGGATTCAAAACTTACCATCTGAAAGGCACTGGAAACTTGGAAGTTTGTTTCGTCCTGAAATTGAAACAAACATTCATGAGAGACTGTCTCTTCACCAGCAACATCTCTTGCAGAGGGAACACAAGCCTAGACTGCAAGCCAGTGTGCTGCAGCTATGCCACTGTAGAAAAAGCCACTCTGTATAGTGATTCACACTACACTGGCATAGCTGGGGCTGACCTGCTTGCAGTCTAAGGCTTTGAAGTTGTCTGTGGCATCACAAACCATATCACACCCCAGCCCTATCTGCCCTCTTGTTGCTGAGGCCAGGAGAGGTTAGAGAGCCTGAATTCACCCTTCTACCTGCAGAGCAGAGGCTCAAGCACACAGCACTACTTAGGCCATGGCAACATGGACAGCTTTGTTCATCAGGGCTGCGATTTGGATGCCTTTCATTATCACTGTATTATCAAAGTTGAGAGTAAAAAACCACCCCAGAGAAAGAGAGACAAAGTAAAAGCTGGTTTGTTGTCTGGCTGTGGGACAACAGAGCTGAACTCCTGCAAGCTGTGTAAGTCTCCCCATGGCCTGCTGCACAGTTCCCCCCATAACCAGCTATGCCACCACTGCTGCTACCATGCGTTTGCTGAACCAACTATAACATCAACAGCAGCCAGCTGAGCTCCAAATAAAGGATAATCAACCTGTCTTTTCTACAGTACTGAACATCAAGTGAGGGCCACATGGGTCAAGCCAGTCACTTTGTAGCCTGCTCTTTTCCACCATGCAGATTGCTGTACAGCGCTGTGCTCGACCTTGCTGTTCTGTAGAACCTGGTTTTTAAGAAGCCATAATCTCCAAAGCCCCCTCCCATACCATAAGAGCATGCAATCTTCTGCACAAGACAGTCTCCAATTTCTGACCAGTAAGAGATACACTCCCACACTGAGGAGAGAGCAGAGTTTCCCTGTTTTGCAATACACTTAAGAGAAAACAATTTACATAACACAATTGCCCCTTGACACTCTTGAGGGAAAACCCATTTGTCCATATTGTATATGAGGAACCTCACCTTTGAATAGGCTGCTTAGGGAGTAGGAGGAAACTTGTTTGGGAAAAGCAGCATAGGAGGAAGAGCCCTTCTGTAGGCTGGAGTCTCGGCCCTCCAGCGAGCTAGTGCTGCTGGAGGCTGTCTCTTTGATTGACCAGGAGATACCTATGTGCAGACAGAGGTCATTTGTAACAGAGAAAGAGAAAACCGGTCTGTAAAGAATGATCTTATGGCACGGCAGGAATGTTACCAAGTGTGTCCTGGTCAGTTCTGCACTAGCACATCCTGATAGCACTACGTAGATGCAGTGCACAGAACCCCAATCTCGTGTAATACTGCTTGTTAAACAGTTGTGCATTGTCCTCCAGAAATGGTTGATTTCAGCAATGTTGTACAGCTAGTTATGGCTTATATAAAAAAATGCATAGACCACCCAACATTTATATGTTGTTGCATGGGGTGAAGCATAATCCTTGCTCTAAAGGTACAGAGCAAGGCAGAGAATCCCTGGCTTACCTCAAATTACAGAAGCATAAGAGCATACCTTCCTGAACACTGGAAAACTAAGATAGTTTTCCTCCCCACACAGACAAAACAGCTATCAATGTGCATATGCTGCTGGCAACAATGCATATGTCTCCCTCCTGCTTGTTCGAGACACAGTTTTCCCTTCTTTTCACGCAGCTGCACAACACACACATTTTAGGACAGGGTGATAGAGCAAAAAAGCCGATAGGTAGAGACCTTGGGTGGGAAAAAAACCGGCCTGAACCAGAGGGAGAAGCTACAGCATAGCACAAGAAGAACAGACTCTTTGAAGGTCCTCTGGGTGATCCAAATGTAAATTTTCACTGTTTGGTGCTGGCTAGCAAGTGCCATGTATTCTGTGGGTCATGAACTCCAAAGTGCAGCAGACAGCATCGTGTGTGGGTCATGAGCTTGCTCCCATCATCACTAGAAATGCATTTGCTTAATGCTTACAATTCCCTTCCAAACTTCAAGCCTAAGGGTCAGTCTATAAACACACACTAAACCTTGGAATATCTCCTTAAAGTGCTGTGAGGACAAAGCACAGAGAACTTTAAATGGTGCCATTTCAGGCAGCAGTGTGAAGGAAATGATCACCTAGAATCCTGCAGGCCAACTGAGCATGATGAATATCAAGCCATAACCTCCAAAATACCTGCTCTAAGCTGGGCTACATATTGGGAAAAACACAGTGAATTCCCTCCACTTGTCTGCACTCCTCTTCTTTATGTAATTTGGGCTCCTGCTCACTCTCTTTTCAGTGGATCCACACAGGTAAATCAAGTGGCTCACCATGTGACCTGAGGAGACTAGAATTAGACTAGATATGCAGGATTAGATAGCAAGTAGTACTCCTGACCTTGACTAAATGACATGACTTAAGCGGTAATTTTAAACTCCCTCTGTCTCAAGGATAACTTGCAGTACTTGTGCACTTACTTCCCACAGGTTCTCCGCTCCAGCTGACCCTCTCAAGGTCATCATCATCATCATCGACAATATCCCGAAGGCTGTTCACTGCCCGTTTAGATTCCTTTAGCTATGGACAAAAGAAAGAGGTTGTATGAAGACCACCAGTGTTGCAGAGTGCACTTTGTTTCCTATTACCTTCAAACAATCTCCCTCAGAGCTTTGAATACAGCTTCTTCAGCTTCCACTGCCTCTTCTGGAGGAGGTATTTTATGCGTGTAGGTGTTCAACAGACACAGCAGCCCTTCCTCACCACTGGGAATCCAAAGGCCACCGACACCTACACAGACACTGACAGCTCAACCAGCAGGAGATGCAGTTTGCTGCACGGGTGAGGAACCACGGTCCTAATGAGATTTCGGATTGGCTACCGTGGCGGGCGAGATGGGAGCCCTTGGTGTCCTCCACACAGGGCAGGAGGCGAGCATCCACCCCACCCACGAAGCACAGACCCCCAGCGAAGCGCGGGGCCGAGGCCTGGGCTGAGACGGCCACGGCGGGGCCTGCCCGGGGCGGGTCTCACACCGGGCCGCGGCGCCCCAGCAGACACGAGGTCGGACCCCACCTGTGACAGCTCGTCATCCTCGTCGTCGAAGGTGAAGGCCCGGAACTTGGAGCTGTGCCAGTACTCCTCCTCGTCCGCCCTCGCCCTGCTCATCTGCAACGGCACCGCGCGGCTGCCTCAGGGGAGCTGCTGCCTGAGGGGAATCACCACCCCCGCCCCTGGTCCTGGTCCTGGTCCTGGTCCTGGTCCTGGTCCTGGTCCTGGTCCCGGTCGCGGTCGCGGCTCCGGCCCCAGCCCCGCCGCCCCCCGGTCCCGCTCACCTCCCCGCACCTCCTCTCCCGCGCCAGGCACCGCCACCAGCAGGGCAGGGGAGGGGACGGGAGGGGAGGAAGGGCGGCTGCCGCGCAGGGCACGCCGGGACAGGTAGTCTCCCCGCCGCGGCCCGGCCCGGGTTTCCCCGCTCGCGCACTACGAGTACCGGCGTGCCACGCGCGCCGCGCTGCCACAGGGGTCGGACTACAAGTCCCAGCGGGCCGCGCGTGGCGGTGCGGTGTTCGGGCTGGTTGCTGAGGGTTAGGCTGCCAGCAGCCGGATTCGGGGCGGCTGCGTGGCGCGGCGTGGCCGGCTCCGGGAGCTGCCGACCGGCAGGGACCGGGCGGGAGCGCCAGCTGGAGGCGGCGCGGCGGAACCAAGAAGCCAGGCCGCGCGCGAGGCGGGGGAAGGGCGCCGGAAGGGACCGTGCCCGTGACGGAAGCCGGGAGGTGGCGCGGCGGCCGGSGGTTCTAGCAGTTTCCACGGGCGGTCGGTGCGGAGGAGGCGGCGGCGGCGGCGGTCCTGATGGCCAAGTGGGGGGAGGGAGACCCGCGCTGGATCGTCGAGCAGCGGGCGGACGCCACCAACGTCAACAACTGGCACTGGTGAGCGGGGCGGCCCGCCCGGCCGGCGCCGAGACTCGCCCGGGCGGTCCCGCGGGAGGCCCCCGTGCCCCTGGGTGGAGGGAGGCTGCCCGGCCGGTGTCCCGGGGAGGGGCTCTTCCCTCCCTCCCCTACGTGCGTGTCGGTGCTGAGGTGGGGGTGTCCGGGCTGATGCCCCGGGAGGGCCCCCGCCTCCGTGTGTGTGTGTGTGTGCCCGAGCCGGTGGGGGGGGGTGCCCGGGGGATGCCTGGGTGGGTGCCCCGGAGAAGGGCTCTGTGTGTGTGTTGGAGCGGGGCAGGGAGGGAAGGACCGGGGGAAGGCTAGATGGTCTCAGTGTGTGCTGGCGGTGTGGCCTGTCCCAGGTTGTCACACCACCTGGTTTTCTCGCAGGACGGAGCGGGATGCCTCCAACTGGTCCACAGAGCGGCTGAAAACCCTCCTCCTGCCTGTCAGGGTGGAGGGTGAGGAAGGGGCTTGTGAGGTTACAGAAGTGAGCAAACTGGATGGAGAGGCCTCCATTAACAACCGCAAAGGAAAACTTATCTTCTTCTATGAGTGGGCTATCAAGCTGGCATGGACTGGTGAGTGATGTTCTCCCCTCCTGTTTCAAGGCCAGATTCTAGTATAAGATTAAGCATAAGGATGCTTATCTCATTTAGGAAATAATAAGAAAGGGAAGTATTGTATTGTGATACAATAAAAGTTTGCTTTTACAACAACCAGAGTAAGATATGTTGATCTGAACAGCATAATTGTAATTGCAGGCATCTCAAAGACAGGAGTGAAATACAAAGGTTATGTAGAGATTCCTAATCTCTCAGATGAAAATGACATCGATGAAGTTGAGGTAAGCACAGCTAAARGCTAATACTGCTGGCTGTATGGCTGTTCTAACAGGAATCCTCACAGCATCAATATTTCCTTCCATGTTACCTTTTTTAGAACATTTGTGTAGAACTTTTTTAGTGTTAGAGACTGCTTAAATTAATAGAATCATTGAATGGTTTGGGTTGGAAGGGACTTTAAAGATCATCTAGTTCCAACCCCCCTGCCGTGGTTAGGGACCTTCCACTAGACCAGGTTGCTCAAAGCCACGTCCAACCTGACCTTGAACACTTCCAGGGATGGGGMATCCACAACTTCGCTGGGCAGCCTGTTCCAGTGCCTCACCACCCTCACAGTAACGAATTTCTTCCTTATGTCTAATCTAAATCTACCCTCTTTCAGTTTAAAACCATTACCCCTCATCCTGTCGCTACGGTCCCTGATAAAGAGTCCCTCCCCATTATGCTGTATCTTTATCAAATTAATTCCTGTCTTCTAGATGTAAGGGCTCTATAGCACATGAAGGTATTTAGGTTCATGCGTACATTACTGTAGGCTGAGAGAGATGAAGTGAAATAATAAGTTTAATAAAACTGCACTGCTGCTTGTGAAAGTTTAGCCAAAGTCTAACTGTGATGTTGAATTGAGTAATAAAAGGACCATGCAAGTATGGCTTTGTTGATCAGCACTTGTCCGTCTTGTTTAGATCCATGTCAGCCTTGCTAAAGATGAGCCTGACACTAACTTGAAGACCCTGATGAAGCAAGAGGGTGCAAAAAAAATTAGAGATGCAATGAAAACTTATATCAGCACTCTCAAAACAGGTATGTAACTGAGAGGGAGAAGTGTTATGGGAACCCATATGGGCTAATGCTAAAGAAGGGATGGGGGTAACGAGAGGAGTGAATATTAGTTCCTCACCCCATCTCAACAGGAAGGTGTCAGAGCAACAACAGTAACTTTTCTGTCTCTTTTGAAAATGGTTAGCATTTGGGAAGAAGCACTTCTGTCTCTAGACACTGTAGCACAGCCCAGAAAGATTGTTTTTGGTGATAACCCAATAATAAACAGCATTTTTGGATTTATGTTTTAAAACTGAGAATGTCCTTCACATGCTGAAGCTCAGCTATAGAGAAAATAAAGCCAGTAAAATGTGTTTGCTACCCCAGTGACACAGAGTATCAGTCACTGCATGTGGCACAATCTGGCCTTTAGTTTGCTTACTCCCTTGGAAGGTGATATCTTCTCTCTAGTTTGTTGTTTTTTCTCTTCTGCCACACAAGTAAAGGCATCTAGTGTTATTTGGATTTGAGAATAACTGACAGCTGGAAATTGCTCTGCAGGTTTTGTTGGTGTCATTGAATGAGCTGTCTCAGCATCTGGATCAAAATTATTTTTTTTAGAAGATAAATCTGATTCCAGCAGTTGGAGTTAAATCAGTGTGCTTTGGTTGAGTTTGGCTTTGCTCTCTAGTACAGACTGGGAATGCTACAGTTGCTTTTTATATCCATTTACCTGTATTACTCTACACGTGCTAGATATTCAAGTTTTGCTGAGTACAAACTGCCACTGGTTGCTGTTTTTCCAGGATCAAATTTCTGTACCCTTGGGTTTTTTCAGGCGTTTCAGTGATTGGGGTGGGAGATGCRGTCACCCAGTGGAAGATGAGAATGTTATTCAGGAAGAAGTGTATGATCTTGTGGGCTGGAATAAATAAGAATAGGTGGGAACTAAGTATTGCAAGATACAAGATGATACACATATAATAAAATTCTGCTATATAATGGAATTTTGCCAGTTTGAACAGAAGAAAAGGAAGGAGAAAGAGCAAACTGTTTTATAATTGGTAAAGGCAGAAGTGATAGAGCTGGAGAAAAAGCAAACATGATGCTGAAAGAGGCTGAAGCTTCTGGTGGAGTTACAAAAGTGCTAGTGCTGCTGGACAGGGCACTGGTGAGACCTGCCCTGGGTTTCTGTGTGTAGTCCTGCATCTGGTGTCAAAAAAGATAAATCGAAGATGGAGTTAGAAGTAACTTTATTCTGTACTACAATGATAGGAGAAATGGAGAGCCAGTCTGAAAAGAAATGGAAAAGCTTGGTTTGGTTTGTCTAGACCAGCAAGATAAAAGTATTTGAGATGTGATTGCTATTTATATTAGAGAGTGAGAGGAAAAAAAGCTACATAAGTGTAAGGCTAACACTAATATGAGAGCAACATGTGGAAGATACAGATCAGTATGTCTAGGCTAGGAGGAGGAGGTAAGTTCCTAACTGTTAGTGTAGGCAGGTTCTGATACGGCCTTCAGTGGAGAGTAGTGAGGGCAAGAAGAATTAATTGCTTGTAAAAAGAGGTCTGTTCACTTTTTTTTTTTAAAACTGTTTCAAGTTGTGGGTGCTAGCAAGAGCAGGGGAGAAACCACGAAGCCCTTTTTGATTGTGTATTTCAAAGAACAGTTAAAAGGTTTACTTGATCTTTTATTAGTTTCATGGGTGCATTCCTGTCTTTCCAGAATTTACCCAGGGCATGATTTTGCCCACAGTGAAYGGTGAACATATGGAAACACCACCTCAGGTGGCTCCTAAAGCAGAAGACCGCAAGGTAAATAAAACTCTGCAAACATGCTTTTGGATCTGTGAAGAAAGGTACACAGTATTAGATTCCGGAGCTTACAGGAGCGACCTATGCTGTTTATAGGAMATATATATTCAGGAATTGGCAATCTGTGGTGTAGGCCTGACTGTTTCAGTGTTTGCAGCGCATGATATTTCTTAATTCAAGCAGAGTGATAAATCTGCTTTTTACACTCAAATATGGTTGGTACCTAATTACATCTTTACCAGAGGCCTTTGTTTTTTCTCTTGGATATGTGAACCACTTGTTGATTTTTTTTTTTGTGAAAAAAGT
The DNA here is from genome assembly GCA_035582835.1 of Phoebastria nigripes. Taxonomy (NCBI): domain Eukaryota; kingdom Metazoa; phylum Chordata; class Aves; order Procellariiformes; family Diomedeidae; genus Phoebastria; species Phoebastria nigripes. The sequence continues at coordinate 382,121 of JAYKAV010003122.1, read as the reverse complement.
ATGTGTGTGTGTGTTTTGCTTGTTGTTCTGTTAGACGGCCGCTAGCAGCAGTACTGCAACATCGCAGTCCAAATCCATAGGAGTCAAGATCCCTACATGTAAGATCAGCTTGAAGGACACCTTCTTAACATCTCCTGAGGAGCTCTACCGGGTATTCGTTACTCAGGAGGTAATGCCAGGCTTGTTCTGAGAATTGTTCTTTGCACATAGGAGGTTGTTCCTAAGAAGCTTTTTAAGGCATTCTGTAGGACACTCACAATCCATGAGAATGGAATAAGAAAGCTGGTCTGCAGAACAGTTGCTTAAAGCTCGCGTGTGCATCTTTTCACACAGTTGACAAGAGAGGATTAATGCCAGCCAGAAGCCAGTTCCAGACTGCTGTCAGCACCTATCTGTAGGTGTATCCCTTACTGCATGTGGTCAGATCTCTTGGGATTTACAGTTGTGTGCTTTTTGGTTTTGTTTTGTTTTTTCCTTTTAAGGTTAGGTGGTATCAAAGTGTACTTCAGGAATAGCTTCCCCTCTCTTGCACACTATTATATAGTTTAAGAAGAGAGAGCAGCATTGTATCATTATTTAAACATGGTCTTGGTCTTTTGTTCCTCCTTTCTTTAAAAAAAAAAAAAGGGGGGGGGGGGGGGGGGGGACCAAAAAAATACGACCTTTTCTTAGAACTAGGTTTCATTAAGGAATCAACAGAGTAAATCAAAGTGTGGCTTACAGAACACTGCATAGAATATGAAAGCTAGGGGTTCTTTTCCCTTGGCAGGCAGAATGCTGCTGTAGTGGCTATAACCTTGCTTTTCTGGCCAGGGCAGGGTTTTTGTCTTTTCTTGGTGAAGACCTTGCACTATTGACTTACCTCCTCTTCCAGAACTTTTGTAGCTGGGTGGGAGGCATTAGGCAACAAATTTGCAAGCAGATAATGTCAAGTAACACAGGTCTCCTCCTGAATTCTTTTTCAGATGGTCCAAGCTTTTACACACGCACAAGCTGCATTGGAGGCTGATAAAGGAGGCAAGTTTCAGTTACTGGATGGCAGTGTCACAGGAGAGTTTGTTGACCTAGTAAGTACTAACTAGTGCAGGTGTATCTTGCTCGGGCAGCCTTTTTGTGTTTGAGGTATCAATTCTGTAACAAAGCTTCAGTTAGCTAATTGTGGAGTTCTACCTGGTGACCAATAGTTATCTATAATTGCTGTGGCTATTGAAGTGTTCCTTATAGTACGGATTAATGTATGGGACTTCAGTCTGGGGAGAAAATCTGGCTTCCAGTCATGCATCTGCCCTGTCTTTGTGTGATTTTACTTAGTTATTAGGGGTTGGAGGGGTGTTAAAGATAGTAACTGACCCTTTTCCTCTTTAGCCCTCCTGCCACTAAAGTCTTCTGGACAGGGACACTGTCTCAGTGTTTGGGTCTGTACTATGACCTACCTTCCAAGAAGAGGAGTGGAAAGAAAAGGACACTTAAAATCTCTTTCCCTCTGTGTGTGTGTGTGTGTGTGTGTGTGTGTGTGTGTGTGTGTGTGTTTCTCAAGGGGTCTCTAAGGCTTCAGATCAACACAATTCTAGTTGTTTTCTATTAGACTGCAGGATTTGCAAAAAATTACAACTCAGTGTCTCTCTCTCTTTTCAAGGTCCCTGAGAAGCAACTTGTTATGAAATGGAGATTTAAATCTTGGCCAGCTGGTAAGTAGTCCAAAAATGGACTATGGTATTACAGCCCTTGCCTGTGTGTGAAGAATTCCAGCCCCGTTTGCCACACTGCACTCTGGCTCGTGATTGGGGAGCACACGGTGTTCTAGGAGCTGCACCAGCCTTATCCCAGCTTCATATCCCACACGATCAGGTCAGAATCATCATTAGAGCAGCGGCCAGGGATTAGGAACAATGAAGTAGCAGCTTGCTCAGCTGTGGCTGCAACTGCTTCGAACCCCATGAAGAGGGAGCCCTCTCCTCCCTCTGTTTCTGAGGAAGGCCTGCAACTGTCATAAATAGATCCTCTGGGAAGGATCCTGAGGAGTCTTTTCAGTGGTGCCGTGTGAGAGGAGGAGCAGAGCAGCTCCTTGGGGCAGCATATACTATACTACACACTGCTGACAGATTTGCTTTGGTTCCTCTAGGGCACTTTGCAACAATTACCTTGAACTTCACTGACAAAGGTGGCGAGACAGAGGTATGCTTGGAAGGCAAGGGCATTCCTGCCAGTGAGGAGGAAAGAACAAAGCAAGGCTGGCAGCGCTACTACTTTGAGGGCATTAAACAGACATTTGGCTATGGCGCCCGCTTGTTTTAATACTGGTTGCTGAGAAGGCTCTGCCTGAAGACTCTGCCAAGTGGACTGATATATTTCTCACCTGTCCCTTTCTAATCTTGGCCCTGCTGCCGAGTAAAGTGGGATGACAGGTGATGAGGAAGGCCATTGAGCAGCACCACTTTCAGTCTCTCACTGCTTTGTGCATGTCTCGTGCTGCAGGGGATTCTCTTAATGTACATACTTCTATTGCTAAATAAACCTAACTTAAAAAAAAAACACTGTGGAACTTGTGTCTTCAGATTGGCTTGAGTTCAAAGGGTCAGTCGATAGGCTGAGGGAGGGAGGGAGGGATCTGTCTGGAGAAACACCGATCGATGAGGAGTGCTGATCCCAATGTGATTTACTCCTCACTGCTGGGGGAGTAGAGCATGAGTTTGATGCAGTTTTTAGTTTGAGCAGCTGCTCATTTTCTCTCTGCTTTTGATCTGCCGCTAGTAAATGTTTTGAACACTTCCCATTTCTGAAGGGATCTAAGCTCCTGTTCAAGCTGTTCCTCTCCTCCCTTGCACATCCCCTTCTTCAACACAAACCTTTCTTACACTTATACTAGCCTGCTCTACAAGAATGCTGATCATTTAGTTACCCGATGTCCAAGACAATCAGCAAACCACTGCGAGGGAAACTCCCACCTACAGAACGGTTCTAGCAGGTTGCAGGGCTCAGAGTCAGCTACCTCCAAGACCTTCAGGCCAAAGCAAAGTGTAGACTCTCAATGGGGGTGGGATTTATTCCTGTAAAATAAACAAGGTGTAGTACTTTTGGCTGACCCCACTTCAGCTGTTGCTTTGACTGGTGAGGAAGGGAAAACCACTTGCTTGTTCCTTCCTGCTAATGCAGTTAGTTCCCAGAGATGTCTTCTAAAGCAATAAACTTGTTTATAGGATAGGGGGGAAATCTAGTTCTGGTCAGAAGCGTCAATCTGCTTAACCTCAAGGGTGACTGAAGTGCTCGGTTTTCGCTTTGAGGCATGAGCTTCTCTTGCATACTTTGTTTTCTGCTAGTGTTTTCTGCAGAGCACCTCTAGTAAGCTAGAAGTAAGTAATGTTACTGGTGAGAATTCCTGTTTTGGGGATTTTTTTTTTTTTTTTTTTTTTTTTTTGTGGTTTTTTTTTTTTTTTTTTTTTAATCTGAATGGCATGTTGTAGCCATCCCCTTCAGTAGAGGAGACAGGAAAAAAAACTTTAGTGCCTGTTTAAAAAAAACCCAAATGTAATTGTTTGAGTTGCCTTTTAAACTATGGAGAGCATTTCTAGCCTTTTCCGCTCACTATTCCAAAGTGATTATTCATGGTAAAGTGTGTACAGACATCAAGAGTGCGGTATGAAACTAAGTTCTATATTGTGTATTTATCCCTGTGCTGACCTGTGACTGCAAAGGAAGTTGTACGAAGACCAGGCACCTCTAGATATGGTAGGGCTTCCCTATGTCCTGCAGGGTTGTCTTCCCTAAAGCACTGTCTGGCTGGGAAAGGAGCCGCAGGTATTTTGCCAGGATTCTTACGCACAGATGAACTACTGTACGCATCTGGTAGGCTGCAGGAGTGTAACATGATGTAAGCACACTGATGTCAATGTGCAGCATGCATATTTGGTTTTCTGTTTGGGAAATCCTGGACAGAAACATGGGAAACCTTAAACAGCAGGTCTAGCAAGTGTGTTCACAGCCAAGGCAAGAGCTTTGGTAAGAGAAGAACAAAATGATTTGAAAACTGAAAAAATGAGCTCATTCTAAGTTAACTTGAGACAAACTCAACAGCTGAATCACAGTGTCCTCGCTGTGCTTTGGCAGCTGTGCCGGCAGCTGGCCGCACTGCGGCAGCAGTGCTCGCCTGCAGCGGGGCTCYGCTGGCACAGCTGAGCAAGGGCAGCAGAAGGCAGGCCCCGCTAATCACCTGCTGCTGGAAGGTTAGGAAGTGGGACAGGAAGGCAGCTGAAGTGGAATTTTAATTGCCTTCCTTTCATCACAACCAGGGTTTACTTCGGGCATCCTGCTGCTACTCTAATAGGACACGCTTTGGCCTCAGCCAGCAGCCCACATTCATGGGGCTCATAGGCTCAGGGCTTTGCTCAGAGGCCGTTTGAGGGCTCTTCTTCCAGCAAAACTGACTGCCCTGAGTTATGCTGGGGCTGCCCCAGCTGGCTCCCTGCCCGTCAGGCTGGAAATCGCCATCCCCACAGCAGCAGAACAGGCTGTGTAGCCATGCCTTGGCTGCTGTTCACAACCCACCAGTGAAGGAAAGCTTGTACTAAAAGGCCAGGCTGTGAGCTAGTGCTTAGCCTGAGGCACAGAGCGTGTCAGGATATGCTACCTCTAACGGGGCACAGYGGTGGTAATGCCTTACACCACTTCAGCTGTTCACTTGGCGAAGGCGATCTGAGCTGCATGTTAGTGAAGGTCCCTGCGCTACATCTGCCTGCTCTCAGCAGAGACCCACTCCTTCAGCTGCAGCTGACATCTGGTGCAGCTATACAGATGCTAATGAAAAACCCCAGACCTTTGCTTTACTTGGAAGCGTCAGGAGTGCTGGACACAGTCTGCAGTCCTTCAGCTATTTGGGGGAGGGAGGGCTATATAAGATGAGGAAGAAAAGCAAGGTCCAGTATACTCCTGCCCAAAGGCTCTTCAAGAATCTGAACTGACACAGGATAAGAGGGAAAGTCTTGTGAATTAAAGAAAACAAAGGTTAGAAAAACAGAAAACAGAGATAGAAGTAAACAGTGAATTTTTCAGTGATGAGAGGTCAGAGGTGGACGCTAACTGGCTATGCACTTATGAGGCACATATAGAGAAGATGAGTAAGGAGCAACCATCAAAAAACAGAAGACGGGGGTCCCAACCAAAGGGGTCTCTGAACACATTTAGTGAATTTTGGAATTTCTTGCAGCTGGTGATATGGGACCACTAAAAGTTTACATGGATTCAGAACAGGAGTGGAAAAACTGATGGAAGAATAAACCAACCAAGGGCTATTAAACAGAACGATCATCACATCTGGCTCAAGAAGCCTTTTGGCCACCAGCTGCTGGCAAGAAGGAAAGTACTTCAAGGAAACAGCGACACGTGCTTGTCCTTCTCTTTACTCTTCCTTCCTAGTCACCTGCTGTTGACCACTGTCAGAGACTGGACGATTAAAACTGCTTTGAAACAACATTCCAACCCTACTTCAATGGCAAAACAGGAAGAACTTAAATAAAATATTTTTTAAAAAGCCAAAGTGAAAGTAGTGGATGTTTCCAGCATGACAGGGCCTGACACAGTTTACCCTAGAAGACTTACTTGGGAAAGTGGAGCAATCTTTCAGAATAATGAGGAATGGGGCTGGGGAGAGGGAGGAAGGAAGAGAGAGAGGTGAGGGCCAAGGGAATTAGATCAGTCTGTAACATCAATTCAAAAAAATACTGAAAAATGCAGTCAGTAACCTGTAAATACCCAGCTAATCAGGTAAAAAGTAACAACCAGCACACCTATAGCATGGCTACATCAAGCACAACTCATACCGAGTCAACCATCTAATACCTTTCTTTGGCAGAATATCTGGGCTTTATTAAGAATTTAGGCAATGCTTTATATGATGTTTTTATTAGTAAATAAGGGAAGGCCTAATAGAGCTGTAATGAATCCATTGTGTTTCAGTATAGAAGATAATATAGTAAGTAACTTAAAAGTCCAAAATAATTTACATCACCACCGCTGCTGTAAAACCCTTAGAAGACAAGTTTAGGATTGAAAATGATCTTGACCAAGTGGAAAAGTGATCCAGGAGAAAAAAAACATGTATTTGACCTCACTGAATTGCAAAGTTTTAGAGAGGCAGAAACCACCAGTAACGTGTACAAGGTGGGAAGCAACAGGCTTGGCAGCACATCTGTAAAAGACATTTAAGCTGGGCAGGTTATGGTGAATTTTCAAATGAACATAAATTTAAAACATCATGGAAAAGAACAAAAGCTGCCTGGGCAGGCTGGGGTTTGTAGGTCTTGTGAAGAAATCTTTTGTATAGCATTAAGAAAGCCCCAGCTAAGACCCCATGGCTTCAGTTTTGGGCTCCATGCTTCAAGAAAGATGTGAATTACTTGGAGCGAGCCCAATGGTGGGCAACGAGACCAACCAGAGGTCTACAAGTACAGCTTCTAAGGAAAGGCTAAAAGAATTGCATTTGTTTAGTCTAGAGAAGAGAAGATGGCAGAGAAGGAGGGAAATTGGGAGCGCAATGATAGAATTCTGAAATGCATGAGAGGTAGGAGCAAATAAGGTAATAATATGCTCTCTGTGACCACTGCAGATAAGATGCAGTGGGCTTAAAATAAAGCAGGAGGAATTTAGATTGGCTGCTAGGAAAATATTTCTCCCTGCAAGAACAGTAAAGCTGAGGGTTACTGTGGCATCTCCATCACTGGAGAGCTTGAAGCCCAGGAGAGAGCGGGACCCGTTGGTGAGGAATGATTTGCCCACGTCCCCCTGGTGGGGCTATGTAGTTTCTCGAGACCCTGTCTAAATCCATTTTCTGTGGTACATCCCCATGTGCGAAGGCTGTGATGCCTGGTGGGGGGGACTTTCTCCTGGCTCTTCAGAAACCTCACGGCCGCCCTGCCAGCTGCTGCTCAGCTCCCACAGCATAGACAAGCTTGGCCAGGGTCAGGGCTGGCAGGGGCTGGCGTGGCGGGGGATGCTGGCTGGCGGATGGGCTCTGCTGCGGCCCCTGGCCCGTGCGTGACAGTCAAGCTGCGCGGGGCTGTGATCCCTACTGCCGGGCTCCCATGCAGTGAGAGAAGAATAGCTGACATGCTTGCAAGGACCTGGAACAAAGCAGGGGCCGGGTCCCRCCAGCTGGGCTCCTCTCAGGCATTTCCGAGGAGCAGCTGGCCGCTGCATGGCAGGGAAAGAGGGTGAGACATTCCTTTCCTGACTACAAACATGTGGGTCCATCCACTGTGGAGAAGGAGGGAGTAAATCCCGTCCCACAGACTCGTCAGGCAGGGCTACCCCAGTGTGATTTTGGCATCCCTCCACATGGCATCAGTGAAAGTGGGGCAGAGGACGGGCTCTGCTGGGTGTTGGGGACCTGCCAGGGGTGATTCTCCGCACTCAGGGCGAAGGCAAAGCCCAGGAGACCAGGTCTTGCCACAAGCTCCTGTTCACCCGGTGTTCACACTGCGGTCAGCAGGGCTACTGCCGAAAAACTGCAGCTAGTGTGATTTTTTTTTTTTCCCCACTCTTCTACAGAGAAGTTGGCAGCTGCGTGCCACGCTGTGCCACCAGCACACCCAGCCCAGAGGGCTGATGTGGCCACACAGTGGGGTGGGGTGGGGTGGGTCCCTTTACAGATCAGGAACAGGAGTGCCTGAAAGGTTTTTTTCCCTCTCCAGAGTTTCAGTTTTAACTCAAGGTCCACAGACCATCACAACCACACTTTGCTCTTTCCTAGGCTAAGGCCGGGCCTTGCAGTTCAGGTCTGCTCCACAGGCTTTGGCCAAACTYTCCTGGCATTATCATTCTCTTGTCTTCTCCTCCCAGAGCGGCTCCTTCTGGGCCCAGCTGGGCTTTTTGTGTGCTTTCCAAGAAGCAGATTCTTGGAGAAGGAGCCCTGAAAAAAAGCAGACAGCTAATGGGATCTCTGTTGCTGTAATCACGTTTCTATGAAATCTCACATTCATCCCTGAGAGATGGCCTGCGCTCACCCTGCCTGTCCCCCAGGCAGCTGACCATGCACCCCTGCCTTCAAGGTGTCGTTCACAGTTAAAAGGTCTTTGCACAGCTTGCTCCTGACTCATCTGGGGCCAAGAGGGGAGGTCAGTAGGGACAAGCACATGCTGACCATCGTGCCTAGCAAAATCTGGGCACAGTGCCTTCTGTGTACAAAGTAACTCAGCTGCAAGTCAGATGCCAGGGAACTGGCACAGGTGAGCCACACAAAGCTCCAGTCCAGGCTGGCAAACTAAGACAACTCAACTGGTCAAGAAGTCTTGTGTTCAAAGCAGCGGGCAAAGGTGCAGCTTGAGACTCTGCCGCAGACTCTGTGATTTCAGGTGACATCTCCAGGTCTTGAAGACCTGCAGAATTAGGGCAGCAATTCTTCCTGCTTCCATCCTCTGGCTGTGGGATTTCTATAGTCCAGGAGTTTTGGAGGAGGGCTCAGCATCCAGCACAGCAAGGACCTTGTTGCAAAGGATAAAGACGTTAGGCATGTTATACACACAGTAGTAATTGCTGACTGCCCCTCCAGGGAAAGAGTAATTTTGTCTATGCTGCTTTTTGCAGAGTGGAGCTCAGCCTGCTCCCCCTGGCTTAGGCTCCATGCAACAATGTTTTTGATGCTGCAGAAGAGCAGTGGGAAGCTCAGAGCATCCTTCAGCAAGAGGAGCCGTCTGCTCCCCCCAGGCAGGGGCCAGCAATGGCGCCAGGCAGCTGTGGAGCAGAGCCCCGTGCTGGAGTAGCAGATAACCCTTGACAGATGTGCAGCCAGCACAAAGCAAAAGGAGCAAGAGAGAAGGAGGGAAAACAGCTGGAAATAGCAAGAGCTTGGAAGTGATCACGATTTATGCAGCAAATTAATGGCAACAAAAAGTTGTGATCCCTGGAAAGCTTTGCAAATCCCCCTGCTATCATTAGCTGTTGGCTCTGGAGGTGGTTTGCCAAACCAGTTTTCCAGCTGGGATGATGCTGGGTTTTTTTTCACCCACTCCCATGCCTAACACCTGCTTAAAGCAGTGTGCTGGTGTAAGGTTGGCTGGCACCCAGCTCTGCCCAGGCTGAGCATGGAATAAAACCTGGGGTCAGGCCTGAGGCACAGGCAATGCATTTGCTTCTCAGCACTGACCCTGATGGTCTTCTCGTAGGAGGCTTCCTTCCCCCTGAGCAGAACTTCACATATCCCATGGCTGTGGCGGTGGGCTCTGGCTAGTCTCTGTTAGCTGCAATTCTTGCAGCCAGATGCCATCAAATGCAAATGCTAAGGGATGGAAGCAAAGCCACCAGGGTCTTTGCAGTACAGCTGGGGCTGGGGACCCAAGACACGTAGCATTCAACGTAGTGTCATCCCTCTCAACCAAAACAAACAGCAACATATGCTTCAGTCCCAACTGAATGACATCAGCAACACATACATTTATAAAGTGCTTTATTGCAGCATCAGAATAAAGAATTCTTCTCTATGAAATTTCATAGGAATAAAAGACATTTTATATATATTATATATAAAAAACAATAAACTTAAGGAGTGGAAGCTTAGAGATTCATCACTTAAATAGCAGTGGGCTGGACAGAATCTTTGATGGGATATAAAAATAAATGCTTGCTTAATGTCTACTTTTCTCATGATGCCCCGCAAAGCCTCCTGGTGTGTAAGGTGCTTGTGTGAGGAACAACACTGCTTCTTGTTTCTCATGCTCCAGTTCATGCCTGTATCGTCCAAACCATGGAGGCAGCAAGGCAGAACAGCCACTYGGCTTTCAACCAGCTTTTGGGGGGGGCTCAATGCAAGAAAATTTTCCTACTTGCCCTTGGATGGGAACTCCATTTATTACAGAAATTATGGTTTCTTTTTTGGGGGTTAGACTGGTTGACATACCCCGTATAAAGAGGAGGAGAGTGCAAATCCTGGGTAACAGTCCTTATTATAAAAGCACTTCCTCAGAGAGCAGCCAGTCTAACAAACAAATTGGCTGAGCTATTGAAAGTCTCCTTCAAGAAAGGCTGCTTGCAGAGGTCCTGCTTCCATGCGTGGGTCCAATACTGGACACTAGGCACATTTAACGGGAGGTTGTTTTAAAGAAGTCTGTGCACCGATGGTAAATAAGCTCCTCTGAGAGTCTGCTAATGTTAATGATGACATATGATATGGGAGAGGAAATATGAAGATGCTCTGCCGAATGACAGAAGATAACAAGCTCATCCTTCCATGGCCTCAGCCACTTAATTTGTCTGCTTCCCGTACAAACGCCTCCATGTATGTTGCTGAGCCTCCCTGCACATGTCCCAGCCTCCCGGAACCAAGCCACCAGATCACTGCCACCCCTTCTTGACCACCTCTTTATGACCTACCTCTTTACCAGAAACTAGTGAGCAAATGACCATTTGGGCTAGGGAACATGTAATGGTCATGAAAATTTATGGGTCTCCATCCATGCTTATTTGGTTGTGTCTTCCTTCTCACCCTTTACATTACACTGGTCTTCTCAGACTGCATGCCTGTTGGGAAATGGATGGTGTCTGCCTATGTTTTGATAGCACCCATAACTGGAGTCTGGGGATACGAGTGTGGAATAATAGTTAAATAAGAATAATTCAGTGATAACTTCATTAATACTTTTGTTTTACCAGCAATGAAGTCTTAGGTACTGATGACCAAGGATGCAATATTCTATCAGTAACAAAGGCAAAAGGATCAACATACACTCAACATATATAAGACACTCCCAGAAAGACTCCCCAAAGTGCTATCAGACCGTGGATATTCACTGGCCCTGGAGCAAGCTCCTGCAAGGACAGACCTAGCACAGGACAGTCAACCAAGGACCTCTGCACCCAGACAGATGTTTTTTTGTCCAACAGCATCCTGCAGAAAAGCATGGAGTAGCCAACAGCCCTGGGTGAAACCTCTAGTCTAGAAATGACTCCATTCTTCTTTACGTGTGCTTGACTTACTCTTTTATTTCCTCTAATGCATAAAATTTGCTATATAAAAGCTATGAACAGTTTATGCCAGGTTCAGCAACTGAATGTCCAGGGATAAAGGTGCTCAGCCTAGTTTCTCTGCGGGAAACTTGGGAGCTCCCAAAATATGCTGGGAGAAACTGCCATGGACCTGTGAAAAGCTGAATAAAACCCAGGCAAGACCAAGGCGCCAACGGAGAGCATCATGACCCATGATCTGCAGACACCAGGTATTGACATTATTAGCACATGTGTGTCTTCCTCCTTTGGAGCCACACTTGCTCGCCTGGCCAGGCAGCGAGCCTGAGGAGTGCAGGGTGCGCCTACAACTTGCTTTCTCTGAGCTGCCTCTCACTGGGGACCTGGGCTGACACAGGGTGCTCCCAGCAGTGCCTAACTTGTTTCCCATCCCCATGGAGAACTTGGCTTGGTGCTTTTTGCTCCTCTCCAGTAATGGCAGGAGCGGTGGCCAAGCTGCCTCCTGCCCCCGGCAGGGCTGTGGGTGGGAAACGCAGGACTTTCTGCTGGGCCATGTCACCGGTGCTCCCGAGCACTGAAACCTGCTGGGGGGCTGCCGGGGAGCTGAGGTGTGGAGGCGGGATGGTGGTGGGACTTGCATGGGTGCTGCCACCCTGCTCCCCCAAGCACTGAGGTAGAGGGGCTGAAATGCACACAGGTGGTGTCCCCACCATGCTGAGCTCCTCTGAGGTCCACCTGTGTCTGGCTTTGGCACCCAGTGTTCCCTTTCACAGCCAAAACCGCAGTGGCAAGGCAATCTTGCCAAGGGAGCTCAGGTGGCCAGTCTCCTCCTGCCCCACCCCGGACCCATGAAACCCTGCTAAGCCTCTCCCTGCTCCTTCCCAACCGTGCATGCAAAATCCCGAGGAGAGGGGAGGCCCCGCTCTGTACGTGTGAGTGGGACAGCCCTGCCCCTCCCTAGGAGGACCCACCCCCAGTTTCAGAAGTAGACCAGTGTGCGCCAGGGCAGGTGTACAGGCAAGAGCAGGCAGCTCTGCCTGCAGCAGGCCAGCTCCTCAGATGCGGCATGAAGCCAGCAGGAGCTGAGGCCATTTTACCCTGCAGACGCTCAGCTTTCAGGTTGCATTGAAAGATCATAGAGAATAAAAGCAGATGGGAGCAGCCCCGCGTTGCCTTTACGCCTCCCATCCCCTGCGGCTGCCCACGCGCCAGCCCAGGCACCCCGGGGTGCASGACCGCCCCCGGTGGCACGGCAGGGATCGCACCGCGATAACCTCTGGCGCCCTCGGAAATCCAAGGAGGGCCAAGGTGCCCCTCTGAGGGGATGAGACGGATGGCACATCCTCCCCGCTCTGCCCAGCGCCAGCGAGGAGCCCATGAGCAGGGCCAGGGCTTCGCCAGGCTGGGCTGGGGTGGGAGCCGGCGGTGGCCATGGCTCCTCTGAGCGTGGCTGTGGCTAGTACTCCTTGGCCTCCTGCAGCTGGGAGAGGTACTCCTCCTCGGTGGGGTTGTCAGCACACTGTCGCCCATTGTTGGGGGGCCGGACGGCATGGTAGCGGCTCCAGTCGCCCTTGCAGAGGATCCAGGGCAGCATGTCCACCTTGTAGTGCAGCTCCGGGGAGAACTCAGTGCTGATGAGGTTGGGGACGCCGGCCCCCTTGCCGCGGGTGATAAGGCGGGTGTGTTCGTCGTAGCAGCAGTGCTGGGCAGCCAGGGTGGTGCTGTCAAGGGAGAGCATGGAGCGCAGGCAGAAGCGTGCCGTTGGCTTGTAGATGTCCAGGCGCTCCTTGGGGCCGCTGGCGTCCCGCCATCGGAAGCTCTTGCCCTGCCGCTCATCCCGCAGGTTGACGGCACTGTAGATGGCCTCCAGCGGGTAGGAGCAGGGGCAGCTGGGCAGGTCTGTTAGCACCTTGCTCAGGTACTTGGTGAGGAAGTCGCTCTTGCAGTTCAGCCACTTCTCACAGCTGTCCACCTCTGGGGAGAGAGTACCAAAAGGGTGAGGGCACACGCAGCCCACACCCCGCTTTACCCAGCTGCCATTTGCCTGCGGCCTCGCCAGCGCTACCAGTGGAACCTGCAACCGCCAGGCAGGAGCAGCCAGGCTCCTGGGACGAGCTGGAGCCAGGCTCCATACCCGAGGCAGTGACAGAGGGAAGGGGTTTCATGCTGGGGCAGAGCTTCTCCTCACAGGGGCTCTGCCTGGGGCACCCATCGCTACAGGGGCCAGGCTGGCAGCATCCCCCCATGGGAGAGGGCACGTGGCAGGCTGGCTTCAGCCACTGCACCATAAAGCAGGACCGTATTGTACCAGGGCTGTGGGAGGAACTGGGTTTCCCAGCATGACTGCTGAAGCCTGCACGTGGCAGTGGTTTGGGTGACTTAGGTCTGGACACCAGATGCAGAAGCCCTTGGCAGAGCCCTCCCCACCAGCCAGCTACACCCCCCGTGGGGTCTGGCACTGAAGCCCGCAGTGCAAGGCAGAGGCGGAGGCTGACCTGAGTTGAACAGCTCTGTGGTGTTGTCGCTTTTGAAAGGCGTCTCCTCTGTGGGGAAGACCATTTCCCCCTCTGCTCCTTGAGAGGGGGGAAAAAAAAACCAAAGAGCCAGGTTGAACACCAGGAGGAGTGCTGGGTTTTTTCCTCTGTAAGGGCACCAGACACCATCCATCTTCCACCCCCTCGCCTGCCACTGCTTTGGCGACACGGCCCTGTGCCTGGAAGGGCGGGCCAGCAGCAAGACACACAGGACAGACCCACCTGAGGCTGTGGGTTACRCAAATCCCTGTGGATGGAGCCGGCTCTCAATATGCCTCAGGAGAGGACTTCAAGCTCCCAGTATGAGAGAGGTGCAAGGAGACGCACACCGAGCTGGACGCCAGCTCTACCACCCTTGGGCACCAAGTAACTGCCTGGGGAGCCATGAMGCCCCATCAGAGCTTCTTTGTGGAAACAAACCCCTGTGGTCATTAGCCCAGATCACATTAAACATAACTAGTTCTTGAAGCATGAGCAATGCCCAGCCCACAGTGGCAGGGTACCAGCCCCCATCGGGGTCAGACAGTGCCCAAGCACTGGTATGGCCGAGGGCTCACCAGGGCAGCGTGGCAGGTCGCAGGTCCTCGACTCTGTCGCTGTGCAAGCGTAGCCACAGGACCGGGTCCTCTTCTGGTTGCCACTGCCACAGGTGATGCTGCAAGGGGACCACGGGCTCCACTCCTCCTCATCTTCATAGTCTGTGCACACCAGGGGAAAGGCAGACAGTGGTGGACCTCAGCAAAGCCTCAGCAGCAGGGGAGCCAGCAGCTACCCGGGACCTCCCTCAGCTCTGCCCTGTCCCTGGGATGTCCTTTACAGGGACGCAGGGCCAGCGCTGCCTGAGGCACACGCAGGTGCCTGGCCACATGATGCCAAGGGCCAACCCTGTTCTCTCCAGCAACCCCAGGGAAGCAGCCCCTGAGCAAAGGCTCTCGTTCTTACAGCTTTGCTCATGGTCGTACTGACCCAGACAGGCATCACTGCCCATCCCCATCCTCACCGAACCTTCCCAATGCACTGGCCATGATGCTGAAGCAAAGGTTGTTAGCAAAGGTTGACTGGTTTTGGGCTCGTGGCCAGGAAGCTGCAGGAGGGAGCTGCTGTGGTGCCCTGGCCTGCCTGCCCACCGGCACCTGCCATCTAGCCCTCTGCAGCTCCTCTCCTGGGGGGTGCCCAAGTCTGTGGCAAAGGCTTCTGGCACTGGTGTCACCRCAGGGACCTGAGTCAATGGCAGCAGCACTTGCCATTAAACATTTACACYGTATTTCTCATCTGAGCATGCTTTCGCTAGAGTCCACACTCCAGTCTGATTACATGCAAGGGCAATTCCTGCTGGGACACTGGTGTGTCTGATCACTGGCAGACCCAGCTGGGTGCTGGCCTTGCTCCTCGGCATGCTTGCTTTTTTTTTAAGTAGGAGCTGAGCACCAGCGTGCTGTGATCTGCGGTGCAGGGCTGCTCCCCCTGCAGCAAGACAGGGCTGCGGGTCAGGCAGGGCAGGGGAGGGCAGTGCCACTCTTCAGGGCAGCTGCGCGCATCCAAGAGGACTCACCGTAATTATATTTTTCCTTAAAGATCCAGTTCTTCTGCCCGGGCCACCGCTGGTCCCAGTCACCTCCCACTCCGCTGAGCACGGACTCCTCCTCCTCATACTCTGCTGTGTAATCTTCCTCGTCCTCTTCCTCTTCCTCCTCCCTGTCCCCTACATCCAGGTTGTCATCCTCTTCCTCCTCCTCCTCCACCACCTCCTCCTCCTCCTCCTCCTCCTCCTCCTCCTCCTC
>JAYKAV010003122.1:197486-366754 GCA_035582835.1 Phoebastria nigripes | reverse complement strand
TCCTCCTCCTCCTCCTCAGCGGGGTCGGCGTATTCCCAGAAGAGGGGCCAGAAGAGGTCCTTGTGGGACAACCACTCAGAGGACGTCAGGGACCAGTCATTGCTTGTCTCCTTCAACAAGTCCATCTCCATCTCGGCCTGAGGATCATCCACTACTTCGATGGTCACCTGGAGGCCAGATATAAGGCAGGGCAGTGAGCCGGGGCACAGCCCTGGGACAGATCTACCAGCCCATGCACTGGTTCCCAGCCTGGGAGGCCAGAGATGCTTTGGGCTACAGGACCACGCGATGAGTGCAAGAGGTCTCGCCTCATCT
Source organism: Phoebastria nigripes (assembly GCA_035582835.1). Taxonomy (NCBI): domain Eukaryota; kingdom Metazoa; phylum Chordata; class Aves; order Procellariiformes; family Diomedeidae; genus Phoebastria; species Phoebastria nigripes. Next base: position 366,439 of record JAYKAV010003122.1, on the reverse strand, counting down.
GGAGGGACTGAGCAGGGGCAGAGCGGGCGGCACAGGGGGGCTGGTGGTCAGCCACAGGGACTAACACCACCCTCAGAAATTGAGAGGTCACCCCCATGGGAGCATTTGCTCCTGCTCTATGGAGAGGGGCTGTGGGGGGGCAGGGAGAAGGCCATGAGCAAATTCCTCTGGCAAGGAGCTTGTCTGTGCCAGCTATTTGCATCTGGTAGTTACCAAGAACAGAGATGGCAGCGGCCACACGGACCCCACTCACAAGATCTTTCCTCTTAGGGAACCARATGAGGCTGGGCTGCACACGCGGTGCTCTCCCACATCCCCCCGCAGCCCGCCCAGACCTGCTCCCCACCTGGATGTTGGGGTTCTGGGCGCTCAGGTCCACGTTGGCCAGCCCCGGCAAGCTCTGCAGGTCCAGCACAAAGGGCAGGCTCTCCTCCCGGCCAGCGCCGCCAGGCTGGGGCACCACCGGGCTCCTGGCAGCCTGCTGAGCTACCCCACGGCGCCTGTGCCGCCGCAGGCCAGCCTGCCCGCTCCGCCTCAGCCCCCGCGCCTTGCCCGATGGCGGCAGCTCCTCGTCCCCTGCCGAATGGGGGTCAGATGAGGCAGAGACCTGGAGAGGGAAGAGGCGGTGAGGACATCTCCCAAGGGTGGCTGTGCAGGGAGCAAACCGCTGCCCCGCAAAGGGGGGTCTGGTCTCCTGCACCAAATGGTTCCTCCACCCCATCTTATTGCAACATCAGGGCAGCAATTAACATGTTAATTAATCAAGTTAATACCCAGTGGCCTGTGCTGTGCCAGGGCTCGGCCCCACTGCACCTGAACAACCTACAGGTCTACTCAGGCTGGTGCTTCCCATCCCCGCGAGCACCCTCTCTGCACCCCTCTGCTGTCCCATTGCCCATCTCGGCTCCCCTTCCGCTTCTTGCTCTCCCTTTTTGGCCATTGCTTGGTCCCTGGAGATGGGTAACGGCAAGGGCTGCTTCTGGTCACAGAATTACCAGAGCTCATGTTTAATAGTTGTATATATTTTTATAAAAAGTTTATAACGAGGGCTTTTGACAAGGGGGAAAACCTCACCTAAATAAATTCTTCTGTGATGTTGGTATTAGGGCAGATGACTTCAAGCAACACAGGTTTAATTGAGACCTCAGATGGTGCCCAAAGGCTACCACAAGGAGGGAAAGAAATTGCTGGTAGATATAACCCAGCTACCTTTATCTCCTTGGGAAAGGGAAGATGGCCAGCCGAATAGAACAACAAAACTTACTTGCCAGTGCTGCCAGTGGCTCTAACCGCTGCTGCCGCTGCGCTGGCACGTGGCGCTTCGTGGCCAGCCTTGCCCAGGAGGCGCAGGGGGAGCAGGCAGGGAGTAGGCAGGGACCCTCGCTGGGGCGGCAGTGCCAGCTGGCTGGGGGCGTGGGGAGGCAGCCAGCGAACCCTGCCAAACGGCCGGGCTCGCACCGAGTTCCCACGTTCCTCATCCCCGCGCTCGGCGCGCGCCAGCATAAAAGATCACAAGTCAAAGGGCCAGCAGGCTCCAGTGCGCCCGAGAAACCAGAGATGGGAACAACTGGCAAAGCCCCCCTGTGGCTCAGGCCATCCCTGGGAAGGTCTGCAGGGCCCCGCAGCTCAAGGCTGGAGCGGAGGTGCCCGAACCCCCAGCATCTCTGCCAGCGGCTGCCTATTTCTGGCTGCCCAGCTGAAACCCCCTTTTGTTCCCAAGCTCTCGCCCTTCGCGCCAGCCCAGCCGAGAGCCGCGGGATTAACGAAGAGAGCGGCGTGCCCCCTCCCCGYGGGAGGACACAGAGAGGCATTTCTACCTGCAATTAGAGCCAGATGGTTTGGGGAAGGACTCCCCTCCCTTTCATCCTGATCACTGGAGCACTTCAAAGGCAGCTGGAGCCTGGCCAGGCTCTCATGAGCGCACACAGCCTGTCCCCAGCCCTGTGCCCACACATCAAAGCCCACGACCCCCCTGTTCCCCGGGGGAGTGAAAAGAGCAGCAGGGACGCTGCTGGTCCCTTGGCTGCTGCCCAGAGCGGGCTGGACGTGGGGAAGGGCCGGTGACAGACTTCACCAGATGGGCCCGGAGGCTAGAGGGCTGCGGGGAGGAGGGAGCCTGTGCTGCCCGGTGAGAGCTTTTAGGGCTCACCCCTCTCCCTGGTCAGGAGGGCTCCTGTGGCGCTGCTGGCAGCAAACATGGGCACAGGCAGACCCCCCTGCCTGCACCTTCCCCTCCCAGCTCCCTCTGCCCCCGTCCAAAACCACAATGGTTTGGGGAAGGACCCATGGAAGGATGCCTGGCTCTGCCCCAGCCTGTCTCCTGGAGCCTCAGCCCCTCACCAGGTCTCCTCTTGTGCCCAGGGACTCCCTGGCAGGGAGCAAGGAGGAGCCCAGGCAGAGCAGAAACAGCAAGGGGGGCCGAGCAGGCAAACCTGGCAGTGTCCCGGTGCTGGCCGCATGACACTGCCCGCCGGTGCTGGGTTTGCTGCCAGCTGTGCGTGCCCAACGCAACCCCTGCACAAGGGGCTGCCAACAGCCCTGTGAGGCTGGCGCTTCTGCCTAATTTGCAATGAGCTTATCGGGGCTGGGTAAGCTCGTTTCACAGACAACCCAAATTTAATACACATGGAAAGCGAGGTCTCCTCTAGCAACGAGATCCGAGCTCACCCAAAGACATCAGAGCAAGTGAGCCAGGAACAGACTCCAAGTCTCCAAACTTAACATTCAGTGCCTAATTCAGATTTTACGCCCAAACAAGCTCAAGAAATTCAGAGTACTGTTCCCACAGGGAAAATGTAAAATTGCCCCAGGGGAACTGGCTGTGAGAGTGCTGCAGGGCAAACTGAGCTCCCTCGGCTCCCAAATTCTCCAGAGGCACAAAGACCCCGGGGGTGTCCGCCCTGGATGACCCAGCGTCCTTCAGTGACGGTCACTGCACCATACCACCCAACCCTTCCCTCCTGCTGACGTCTGCATCGCTCCGAGGTTTTGCTGGGTTAAAATTTGTCCCTGCATTAGAAGATGTCCCTSCTGAGCAAGGTCCTGCTCAATGCCCTGCCCCAGCCGATCAAGCCATGGATTTTAGTGAGGTCCTATGAGTCCCAGTGCTCCCTCTGGGTCAGAGCATCCCTGGCACCACGATCCTGACGGGCAGATGTGTCTTCTCCGTGTCACCAAGGGGCTCCTGCCAGCCACACAGGCAGCTGCCCTCAAGGGTCGCACTCCTGCTGCRCAACACCCACCCTCTCCTCTGCCCTGCCTAGGGAACAGCTGGATAAAGCCATCAAGCCTGGAGCTAAGCCACTGCAGTGCATCAGCTAAGGGAAGAGAAGAGCTGGCCTGTCCAGAGTGAAAACTCTACTCCCCCACTCTCCACGGAGCGCAGGAGAAAGGCTGCAAACCGTCGCAGAGCTGGTCGTCAGCGGCTCCCTTCTCCTTCTGCCGCCGGGGAAGGACACTTGCCACCACACCGCAGAAGCAGAGAGCACAATGCCGTGAAGCCATCAATATCTCACAGCCGAGCTCCAGCCTTCTCCTGCGACCAGCCAGCACCAAGCAAAGGAAAAAGCCAAAGGGGGAATTGCCACAGCTCCTCCTGCATACACTTGGGATATCCTGCCTGGCTGGGAATAAGGGTTTCCAGGGCAGGAACCCGAGAGAAACTCTGGGGCAGCACTTGGGAAAGAGCATGCACTTTCCGTTTGTGAAGTCCATGTTTAGACTGAAGGCTATAAGCAGGATCACACCCGCCTCCCTACCAGCCGAGGAGCCCTTCCCACATAGTCCAGGCTCTCCCGCGTGTAGGACTGACCACCTAAACACCTTGGGGCACAAGCTCAGCAAAGATGTTAGGAAACGGAAGGAACTTGTCAGCAATTCACCCCAGTGTCGTGCCTACTTTGTACATAACACAGGCGACAGGCTGTATGGAAAAGATGTGGGGAAAGGCCACGCATCATTTCTCTAGAGACCAAAGGCTGATACTTTCCCGTTTCTAGTCCATACACCACTATTAAAATTGCTTGGAAATCTGAAGATGGCGAAGAGAGCAGCCTCAAAACCATTTCAAGGGATGGAAAGACTTTTCCAGTGAAAGATTTGTACAATTCTATTTGTTTGTCATGCTAAAAAGAGAAAGCAATGACTTGATTTCCCAGTTCTTTAAGGCAATAATCCATCAGGCACCAGAGACTCTCTAATCCAGAACAGAAACACTAATAGGAACCAACGTGTCTGAGTCAAAGCCAGACAATGCAACTGAGGAATAAGGATCGTGCTTTTAACGCCGCAGGTGATTAATCACAGGAACAAGCTAACAAGGAAAGTGGCAATATCTCTTGTGGAGACAGTCAAACCCACGTCACTGGGCTCAACACATATGTACTGCATCTGTGCTAGGGAAGAAATTCAAGGGTCTAATGATTTCTTCTGGTCTTAAAATCTGCGATTTTGCTATAAACTTCTCTAAGACTCTGAACTAAACCTGGGTTAAGAAAGCAAACGACCGACATTCACATGCTGCAGCTCTTACATAAAAATGATTAGAGACGTGACATCTCAGATCCTACAGCAGTTTAAAACCTGAAAACATCAACAGACTAGTCCCTGTGCTGTACTGCCCTTTGGCAACCAGGGACACCACTATGCTGCCACCACAACCACAGGTACTTGTCCCTCCAGCGCGTTCCTCAGCATCACTGCAAGTTCCCAGTGAACCCACCGGCAGCGCTCTTTGTAACTACATACATTGCTGAGCAGAGCTGCTCTTCGTCACGGGGTTAAACCCAAGCCAAGTACACTTGAGATAACTCCCCGGGGAGTGAAGCACTGCTGGAGCCTGTGCATCAGCCTGTGCATCAGCAGCGTGGAGCAAGTCAGTCCCCGGCACAGGACAAGCTCAGAAGATGCAGCTTCCACCCACACCTATCCCGAGCCAATTAGCGAGCGCATAAACTTGTTCAGCTTGAACCAAAGAAACCTGTGCACACAGGAGTCAGATCAGAGGCAACGTTCAGGCTGTGCTTTGGGCTTGTTAATACTGCAGTGAAGAAAATGACGTATTTGCTAAAGGCCGGTATCGCACTGGGCTATAATTATAAGGAATGGGGGTTTTTGTTGCTTAATCATTACTGCTTGTGTTAGGTTTCCTTTGAACAATTTTACCATGCTGTATTGAAACAAGAACCCACCAGAAGAACTATTGATCTTTTCCTGAATAGAGCTGAGTCTACACAAGCATCTTCCTACTCTTTCCCCCARGCTCTCTCCAACATTATTTTAAAATCTGTCCTGCAGTTTATTGCAAACTTGGTCACTTATGAATTAGCCAAGTACAAAATAGAAATTAGAACTTTTTTTTTCTTTTTTCTTTTTTTTTTTTAGCATAAAACTTTTCCTTCCATATTCATCTAAATGAGCTGCAAAGATCTGGAGAAAGCTTTCAAAAAAAATTTATCTTTGGACTGAAACCAGGCAGGAACAACTCCAGAGCAGGGTTTTATTATAAAGCTATGGAAGCAGAGGGATGCTGGTTGGTTGCTCCAGAAGGAAGCCCAGCCTGTCTGGGGGCAGCTCTGGGCCTGTAGGTTACTGAAAGGCTCGGGACGGTTTTCTCTGGTGGGAGTGGGAGAAAGGGGAGGTTCTTCCAGTGCTAACAAGTAACACTGTTAAGTCTCTTTAAAATAAAGGAAGGTTGAACAGCAGGGTAATCAACAGGAACAAATGCAGCGTGCCACGCTGCCTCCCTCCCATAGTGCTGGGCATGCTCTCTCCTTGATGACCCTACTACAGACACGGCTCAAATAAAGGGCTTTTTTAGCCCAGCGGGCTGAGACCACCTTAGCCTCCTGAGGGCTGTAGTGTGATACTCCYGGCTCGTAACCTATCCACCGGCACAGTCTTTCAGCCAGGTGGAAAATCCACTGGACGCACATCAGGCAAGTGACCTCTGCTACCCATTAGCTCATCACCCGCTTAACGGATTTCCCAGAACTGTGCCAAAGCACAGCGTGCTTCCAGAGGTGTCAAGAGCTGGGTGGGTACCTACAAGAAAACAGGGAAGGCAAAGATGCCACSCAGTCCCTGTTACTGTCTGTAAGACCTCCTGAGCCACAATCCCAAYGATCAGACACAACACCTTTAGACTTATCAGGTGGTTTAGCAGGAGCCATCACTCAGGGTTTTGACAGGTGAGCTCTGGAAGATCTGCCAGAGGTAATTTAAGGCAGTGGACACCTCCAGCTGCCTCCCTCTTCTTCTGCCCTGGGTTACACTCTTGCCCGCAAAGGTGCTGTGGCACAAGTAAAGAGCAGGACCGCGATCTCCCAACTGCTCTACTCACTGGTCCACCTCAGGATCAACTCGCCCTTGAGTGCTGTTTTTGTTTTTTTTTTAAAGACAGACACAAGCATCTCCCTCTAGGTTTTGGGAGAGCTCTGCAAGTGCTTGTGGAACAGACAAGGCACTCTGTTATCRCGCTTGCGTGGGCAGATCCTGTTTAAGACAGACCAGCAGGAGCCGACAGCAAACTGTGGGCTGTGCAGATACTTATTATGCCCTCGTGATTATAATTTTCACTCAGTTATCAAAATACTTTAGATCATATGGAATCACTCTCTTTTCTAACTAGCTTCATCCCAACTGTCTTGAGTAGGGAGCTGCAGGAGGCAGCATCAAAGGCTTCCTCATGTCTCATTTATTTTCATGTCTCACAATTGCRACAACTGTAATCTCGAAACTCTTTCCAAGGGCAGTGACTTGGTTGCCCCAGAGGCAGAGCCAGCCCTGGAGCAGAAGACACCACAGCACGGAGAAGCAGCAGCACGCAGCACTGTGAGGAGCAAGGACATGGCATAGCTGACTTTGTGCAAGACTGAAAATGGGGYGGTTGGCCAGGGCCAGGCTGCTGTCAGTGCTCCTCAATGCGCGTCCCCGTCGGCACAGCCCGGCCCCTCTCACTGCAGCCAGCACTCCTGCAGGCGCGCGGATGAGTAACTTGCCTGCGGCATCCTCAGCCAACTCCCCAGGTCACTTGTGACACAAGAAGGACAAGTAGGAGCCCGGTGGCTTTTCACCTCTTGCCATGCCTGGCTGTTGCCCTCCTCAGTGTCACACGCAGGTGCTTCTCAACCATAAACATCTTCTCCCTCTTTAACACTGAGACAAATGCTGTAAAAACCCCATTTTGCAGACAAAGAAAACTTTGGTCTCTCAGGTAGCCTGTGGCAAGGCCAGGAATAGATGCAGGTCTCCCATGTTGTACTTGGAGAAGGCTCTCAGGAAGGTCCACCACAGCTCAGTTTCTCCTCCCCACCTGCCCTCCAGGAGGGACTGCCCTGCCTCCCACACAGATGAACCACACAGGCCTTGCAGTGGAGAAGCCGGGGCATGCAGTTAGCACCACTGACATGTCCCAGCACAGCAGCCGGGGCTGTCCTCGCACTGGAAACTCTGCCCAAGTGCACAGGTCCAAGGACCAACCCTTGACAGATGGTGCCTGCTGCGAGGAGCCCAGCCGGTGGCAAGGCACCTTTACCTGAGGAGGMAGGTACCCCCGAGACCTCTGCTGCAGCCAGGCCCGCTGGGAGCTGTTCAGATAGAGCACAGCAGTGGGTACGGGAGCAGGGGCCCCCCAGGGACTGCCCGGAGAGGTCCCCCAGAGAGGTGAACAGACACACATCCATACCCTCTGGTGCTCTCTGGCAAACGCTCCTGTTAGGGCACATGTTTTCTGTTAACATAGTTGAGTGGTAATACGCATAAGCTCTTAATGCATCAGACTGAGTTGCTGTTAACTTGTTCCAGCTCTAAACCCCATGTGCTTCAGTAACCATTAACTTGTTCCAGCTAATGATCCACATTTGTTAGCCTGCACACCGTAACCCTCTGACTGCTCCAGCTGCTGCTTCCTTCCCCACCGCAGCCCAGGCAAAACTGCAAAAGGAAAAAAATCCCCAATACAGCAAAGCAAGCGCAGAAACCGGAGGGACCAAATCAACACCAGCCTCCCCCTGCCCCCCCAGCCTGCTAGAAGAGGTTGCAGTGTGGGGGGACACAGGGCAGGTGGGAGTGCAGGGGGCACCCGCTCCCCTTGTCCCACACAGGGTGCACAGGCTGCCCCCCACGCAGGCAGCAGGGCAGGGAAGGCAGCCGACCAAACAGATGCAAATCCATCGGGAATCCCTTCAACAACAGACAAAATGGGCACCTGAGCTACACTCGGAGCATCTCCATGTCCTGCAGGGGAAGGGATCCAGGCAGGGATGCTGCATCTTGGCTTCCCAAAGGGGCAAAGCTGGGGTGAGCAGCCAGCAGCCCCTGCCCCAGGTGCTTGGCTGCAGCTCCCCAGTGCGGGGGTGAGCTCGGCTCCCCTCCCCAGCCCAGTGGCAGGATTTAATAACTCCTGCATGTCAGTGTGGGGTGGAGAAAGGGTCTCAGGGTAGGGAAACCTTCCTCTCTGGCCCCAGTCTGTGTCATTCACAACTCACATGTTCATAAGCTTTTCCAGGACAGTCCCTGCTACTTCTAAGTGCCTCACCAAAAAATAATTACTTTTTTTTCTCCACCAGATGGGAGCCTGAGGCTTGCAGGGCTGCAGAGACAAGTCCAAAATCAGAGGAAAGCTAGGGCACATCCAAACGGGGAGCCCCACTTCCCCAGCATCTTAGCCCCCAGTTGACCCCTCCTCTTCCCTTTGGTCGGTCACTTCTTAGCGGGATCTCAGCTGTAACCCCAGGACCGGTCCCCAGGGTGGGCACAGATGTGCAGTAGCTGAGCTGTAATCCTGGGTGCGGGGGAAGCCAAGCTGACCCTGAGATGCCCACAGCACCTCTGGGCAGCCCTGCATCTCCTCCACTGGAGGCACGAGGGGGGGCCACACTGTGGATGCTCCCCAGGAGAGAAGAACTAGATGCTCCCCTAAGGGGCATCTTTGATTTTTAAGGAGCAGCCAGCTTAACCATGTAATACAACCGCAGCGTCCCCAGAGGGGAAGGCGGAGGGGGGAACAGTGGACGTGAAGACATCTGTACAACACCTTGTCTCGCTGGAGGTGCTGCATGGCACGGCACAGCTGGCCTCCCCTGGGATTTTGGCTGCTGCGGGAGCAGCTGCAGGTGAAGGGGAGGGCAGGGAGGGCAGCAGGAGGGAGCGCCGAAGCAGTGGGGAAGAGAGGACATCCCAGGGAGGTGAAGAGGTGCTGACCCTCCACTGGTGGGGCACCTCCTGCAGCACGTCCCGGCCATCCCGCAAATACTATCCCCTCACCCGGCAAGCACGTCGGGGCTCAGCTGCCAGGAAAGAGCCCGGGCTGGCTTGCTCGCCCCCAGGCTCAGGCAACTGAGGCTGGGATGGAGGACGGCTCACCTGAAGGGCACTGTACCCATGCCATGCGCCAGCCTCCCACTGCACCCTACGTGATGGAGGCTCCCTTGGCTGGGGACACGTTCCCAGCCCTGCCTCACACCCCAAGTCCTGTGCGCTAGATAAGGTCCCAGCAGACCGGACCAACCAACAGCTCCTAATCCAAGATAAACCCATGCCTCACCACCTCTTCCCTTCATGCACGGGCGCTTCCTGGCTGTCTGCAGCCTGGTTCCCACCACACACCTGGCCAGCGGTGCTGGGGACCAGCAGAAGGCAGCAATTTACTGCATTTTGTTCCCTTTGAAGCTGTATCCTTCCCCTGGAGACTAAACCAACCTGCAGGCCAGGAGGCGTCGGTGCCCTTCATGCCAAGAGCCACCTGGGACTCAGAGGCAGGTAGGTCACCAACTTTTTGGTGTCTTCCTCTCATAAGTACTGAGATGAAGTATATCTCATAACAGCTTCTCAGACAAGCCCCAGGAGTTGCATGCAGAAACTGAACTGCTTGGAAGCAATACCATGCAGGCTGACTTTTACAGCTGGCCACATAAAAGCATCCGACAGCCCAATGAAGGTTCCCTGCAAGAACGGTCTACCAAAAAAAAAAAAAAGTCCTTGCACTTTTGCAAGCTTTCTGTCTGCAATGGAAACATTTTCACACTGAAACATGGCTGCAATCTCTTTCCTGCTTCTTGGCTACAAGCTCCGGTATTTTATACAAAAACCAAGCCTCTAGCTGACAACATTTGCTTTGGAGGAGCACGGTTGGAGGCAGGATGAGTCCCCCAGCCTGCATGTCTTTAAGGAGAAGGTCTGCAAGAGCCGGACACTTTTGGGAACCCAGAGAGAGGGTCGGGCAATGCCCTGTGGTGCGATTTATGCCTAATCTCTTCCCCTTACATGTGCCTTTTACAGAAACCCCTTTGATTGTGACAATGAGAACGCAGCAGACCTATTTGTGCAGTGAAAAGGGAAGAAGCCCCCTTGTCGGGCAGCTTCCCTACACCCGGCTCCCCTTTGTTTCTGCTCCTGCCTCAGCCCCAGGGCGGGAGGGTTTTCAACTGTGTTGACTAAGATAATTTGGCACTTCTCAAAAGGAAGTTTGCTACAAAGGGCGAAGTACCTCCCTGCGCACAAAGAGCCCCTTTCAGAGCGGAAGGATGCTTCAGTGCACGTTTTGTACCCACAAATCCGACCTCCACCAAGGACAAAGCCAGGGACAAGAACGCTTAATTGCTGAAGAAATGAAAAGGTAAAAAGCACATCCGCAGGCAAAATGACTCTGCTACTGACACAGCCCGCAGTGGCCGCGGGGATCTCGCTGTGCAGGCAGCCAGCGCCGACCCGGCTGCCCGCTCGCACCCCGGCTGAGCCCTCCCGACGGGGCGGCAGCGCGGCGAGGTGCCCCCACGCAGGGCAGACATGGGCGACAACACAAGCTGGAGATCCACAGCAGGGCGAGATGGCTCTGGGGAAAGCGAGATCCTCTTCTCGGGCAGACAGCCCTGGGGGTGTCAAGAGGGACCACGGGAGGCTCTCGCAAACTTCCGAGCCTGCGCAGGCAGGAGCCACCCCCGGGCTCCTGCCAGCCCATCACCCCAACGGTCTCCCCAGGCAGCGTGTCTAGGCTACGTTAGGGCTCATAAATGACAGGGCTGCTCATAAATGACAGGGCTACCCTGACTTACAGTCTCTTGACAAACTCCACTCAAGCCCAGCTGGTATTTCCCTTCAACGCTTTTTATCTAGTACAGCCACGCCACGTCGCCCTGGAGCTCCTTTACCCTCCGCTTGCTGGTATCTCCAGCCAGGCATCATGTCACTGCTATACATTTAATTCTTAAGCACTCCTCTGCACTCAGACTTCCTATGCACAGGGCAAGTCGATTCAAATCAAGACTGCTACCGATGATTTTTAATCAGCAAGCAAAACATCTTGGTGTAGACCTTCAGTTTTAAACATAGTTTCCCATCACTACTCTCGCTGCCCAATGTAACCAGTAAATAATATGTACTGTTGTTATTCGTTTCCTTATTTCTCAGGGGCCAGGAGCGAGTCATACCAGGTGCTCTACAAACCCACTGATTTGCAGCCAACTACAGCCCTTATGCTACGCTTGGTATTTCTTTTGTTGCCCTCTGTTATCTCTTATCGCAGACACCAGATTTGCTTTGCTTGCAGCCTCAGAGCAGGGGAACTCCAACAGCAAGCTCCAGCCTGGATTCTCACCCTGCCCCTGTCCCAGCCCTGCAGTAACACCCCCGGGTGCCTCAGGGAGCTCGCTGCTGTTGCTCTTGGCTCCCTCTCTCAGAGCGGTTCCCTCCTGCGAAGGAGCACCCACCAAGCCCACTGGAGCTGGGCCGGGCAGCTTGGACCCTCCATAAAATACTGCTGGCTTGCTCTGCCGCACCCCGTCACTGCCGGGATGCTCACTACCAACACCCCCATCACCGTTACCGCTGGTAGTATTATTTCTATGCACAGTTATTGAAGCGATTGCGTCAGTTCATACAGATCTAATCACTTCTAATATTTACATTTCTAGCATGTTAGAACATTAGCTATTTTCTATTTACTAGAAGAGCACGGGAACCGATTGGTATCAGTCAGAAAGAATCCAAACATCTATTAACAATGCTCAAAGCCAATATTTTGAAATCCAGTGAGTTTATCAAAACATATTTTGCATTTAAACCCCCTGACTTCATAAATAAACAAAGCATTAAGCAATGTGATGAGCTGTCCCTTGTCTCCACAAGGGACACAAGCTTTTCCAAGTGTTCAGTTACCCAAATTTGAAGAGCCACTGGCGTGGGTCTGCACTTGGACCTGCCACATTTCTGCCCACGTCAGAGTGTGATGCATCAAACCTGCAAAAGTGCTTCTAAAAACCCTGCTGTACACCTGCCTGCTGCTTCGGAGCCCACCTGCCTTCCCAAATGTCGCCAAAAAGCCTCCGAATGAGCAGGTATCTTCTCTTGTTAGATTTAAGTCACTGTTTGGAAAGGAAGTATTCTGCCTTTTCAACTTCCAGTCAAATAGACTGAAGAAATAGAAAATATTCTCGCTACATCTGTTGCTTATGCTGGGCTCAGTGTAACTCAGGCAAAGCTTTTCCGCACAGTATCACAGCTGAGAAAATGTAAATGCAAGTGCTTGCTCCTTTGGTAATGGCTGGAAGTAATGGATCCTGACTGAGGTACAGGACTTTGGGACATACCGATAAGGCTATCGCCCAAAGATAAAGCATGTGTTCCCTCCATYCTTCCTGCAATTAGAAGACTTTCTAACTCAAAAATTTACTGAAAACCTTAATGGTTTTAATTTTTCTAAATTATTTTAGTATAGAAGTGCAACTCTGAGGCTCAGCACAGATTATAAAAACTCCCATTTAATTCTAAACCGAGGAAAAATGTTTGCTTTAAATAAAGATGTTAAATTAAAATAAGTCCAAGTTATGTAATTTTTTAATGGTTTTGATTGTCTATCTGCTCTGCTCTGTCATTTCTATTTTTCTCCTCCTGGCCCCCTTCATTCTACCCACATCTGTAGGGCATTACCCATAGTGTAACCAATACTCCAGCTGTGGCTGCCCTGCTGCCATAGAGACAGGACCTATCAGTGCTGCAACAGGAACCATCTGTGCGTATGACCCAAAATCACTCTGGATTTTTTTTTTTTTTTAACCACCATACTGCTGCGCTTGTGCTCTCCGCTTTAGTTCAAACAGCCGGGCATGACTACTCCAAATTCTCCCCCGCATGCACCAGAAACAGAGGATTTCCTCCCAAAACGCAGCTAGAAGACACATGCCAATACCTACCGCTTTCTCCCTGCCGTGTGAACTGTGCAGCCAGTACCCCGAGGGATGCAGGGTGTGCAYGGGAGCACCAACAGACCCCCAGAGGAATCCATTCTTCATCTTCCTCCTTGCTCCTAACCTCCACCCTCAAACCTTTGCCTATAAACTTCTTGTATGTTTGTATTTCTGCGAGAAGCAAAGGTCCCGGGGACAGAGGCTGTGCTGTGTAAGTGCCGTATGTGATCTTTGGCTGGCTGCACAACGCTCCCCATTCACAACCATTCACAAACTGGGACTAACAGCAGCTTGCCCCGCTTCCCAATGTGTTTTAGACATCAGATAAAAAGGAGCCTGAGATTGCGCTGCAGGGTCCCATGGTGGGGACCTGCACAGCTTCCTAACATGCAGTTTGTCCCTATCCTATGCCCCCTGCCACAGGGCTGCAGTATTTTCCTGGATTTCAAGCACAAATCCCTACTCCCTCTGCAGCCGGAGCCTGAGCACACTCTGCCTGGCATTTGTCTGGCGAGCGAACTGGCATCTACATCTATGCTTGAAGTTTCACAAGCAAAGTACAGCACCAACACGGTATTACCAGCGCTACAGCACATAACATCCCCAGCAGTCCTGTTTGCATCTGCTCGGTCCACGCTCCAGTCAAAACCATGATCAGACTCGACTGGTGGTACTTGGCTGGACACAGCCCATGCCCTCTCTTGCCCGTTGGCCAGSCTTTCCGTGCAGCAGATTCCTTCTTCACACTTGTTCCCTGGATTTCATGCTGGAATGGAGTTTAGTGCYGCCGGCAGGAGCTGCTGGCATGACTCCTCCACAGATCAGCACCGTATTTTGGCAGTAACTAGCAGTAAGGTGTATTCCCATCACTCGGCACCTCTGCCAGTCTGATACTGCAGATCAACCCTGCTGCTTCCCATACTGCTGTGTATCGTCAGCAAGGGCTGAGCTGCTCTTACCCTGTCCTTACCTCCTCCTATCGCCACTTTTCCCACTTATTCCTTTCACCCACTTTTAGCAGTAGCATTCTTCAAAAGGGTATTTTTTAAACACAGCTCTGCTGCCTGAACCACTTTTTTCTCCAGAGAACAGTTTCGAGATGGAAACAGCTTGTTTTAACTGTTCAGTTGTCTGTCTGTCTCATTCAAACCCTTCTCCCTGCGCTCCTGGTAGTTCGTTTCTTCCTGTTCCCTTCCTGTCATCCCCATCAGGTCCTACCAGTTGGTTCCCAGTCTGACCAGTCCCTCACTGCCTGAAGTTTCCCCTTCCACGGTCCGTGCTCCGAAGCCAGCGCTGGCCAGGATCCGGCTCTCAGAGGAGCGAGAGGCGCAGACCCGGGACCTCCCCCCACAGCCTCTGGGGGCTCCTGAGGCCGCCTGCCCGGGGGATGCTGGACGGGGCGGAGGCTGCCGGGATGAGAACGGAGCATGACCACTCTGGAATCTGCCCCAGGGTCGTCCCAGCGGGAAGGAGAGATGGTGGCTGAAATCCGTCACGTCTTATTTTTGCAGTAGCAGAGTTCTGGAGTTCCTGGCAAGCCACCAACCTTGCTAATTTTGCTGCAGGTCGGGTTGCGGCCGGACTCCTCTCTCCTACGAGGGGTGTTGCCCCCCGGAGGCAAAAGGTCTTCCCGGGCACTGGGTCACGGCACTCGGCCCCGATCTCAAAGCACCTAAGCCAGCCCCTTCCCTGCAGCCTCTGTGCAATGCAAAGACCTGAGGCCACCCGAAAAGCCCGGAGGCCGGGAAAGGGCTCTGCCCCTCAGCGAGTGGAGAAACAGCCCAGAGGAGGGGAGGCACGAAACCCTGCTTCTCCCCGCTGCTGCTTTTCCACCCGGGGCTCCGGGCGGCCTGGCCGCGGGGACACGTGTCGGATGCTGCTCCCTTCGGAGATGCACAACCGCCTCCGAGGGAGCCCCGATGACCGCCCAGGTGGCCGGCTGCCCTCCTCAGCCTTCCGGGCACGGGAGAGGGTGCGGAGGGCTCGCCCCAGCACCCTCCCGGCTCTTCATCCTTCCCCAAAGGCTGCCTTACCTCCGCCAGCTTGGAGCTCCTCTCCTTCGGGCTGTTRCTGCGCTGCTTCCTCACGGGCAGCCCCCTCACCGCAGCCAGGAAAGTTGTCAGAAAGACGAAGCCGAGGATGAGCACGACTTTCCCTCTAATCAGAGGCATCTCTCCCTCCCTCCCGCCCTCTCGCCCCACCTCGCACGCCCMGGGCAGGCGGCCCGGCAGCACGCCCGCCCGCAAGGCTACAAACCCCGTCCTTCCTCGAGAAAGCGAGAGGAGCAGGGAAAATTTTAAAAAAGAATAATATATAAAATATCGCAGACGGGAAGTGCAGTCCCCCGCGGGTGCGGGCAGGGGCCGGGGCAGGGTCCGCCGGCCCGGGCGGCTCCCGGCCGCTCCGCTCCCTCTGATCTCTCTTGCAGTTTGCCGAGCACGTTTCGGTGTCGCTGCTCCCCCGGGCTCGCCTGCCGGTGCCACTGATGCTGAAGGATAACTCTGAAAAGCTTCACAAGTGTGTGCGGGGAGGGGGGGGGAGAGGGCTTCGCCTCCCCACCCCCCTTCCTAATCCTTTCGGCAATCTGATTTCTTTTCCTCCTCTTCTCCTCCCCCCGCCGAGTCACTCCCCGGTGTTGCCGCGGCTCTTCAGGCAACGCTGGGCACCGGACGGCGGGCGGGCGGCCGCTCCCCGCCGCTCGCCGGGGAGAGGCTCCTTCTGCATCAAGCGCGGTCAAGCCCCTCCTGGGCGAGCGGCGCGGCAGCCGGCCCCGGGCACGGCCCCGCCGCGCCCCTGCCCCGCTCGGGGGCTGCCGGCGCTGCCAGACCTCCCCCCCGCTCCCTCCGAGCGCTGCCCCCTCCGGGGCGCCGCCGGCCGCTCCTCCCCCCCCGGCAGCTGCATGGCCCGGGCGGTCGCGACCCCCTCTACCCGGCGGTGCCCCTCCGGCGGGGCCGGCCCGGCCCGGCCCGGCCCGGCCCGGGGCTCTTTGTTCCGCTCCCGGGCGGCGGCTCGCCTCGGCGGCGCCGGCCTTGCACAAGCCCCGCGGCACCGGGCGCTTCCCTCCGGGGAAGCCCCGCCGCAGCGCCGGGGCAGCGCCCTCCCGGCGAGGCGGGGCGGAGCGGCCGCGGGCTCCGGCGGCTCCAGCCCGGCCCGGCCGCATGAGGCGGGGAGAATGCAGGCGCCCCGAACGGAGGGGCGGGAGCCGGGCCGCAGCCGGGAGGGATGGGGAGGGGGGCTCAGCCGCATCGGGGGTTCAAAGCCTCCCGCCTCGCCCCCGGGGAGAAAAGCTTTCGTACGCGGAGCCGGATTCCGCTTGCAGAGGCCGCCCCCCTCCCCGTTTCCGAGCGGTGCCGCTCCGCTGGAGAGCAGGGAATGGGGCCACCCCCCCAGCCGGGCCAGCCCGTGGCAGGCAGAAACAGGGCTCTGTGCTCCCCCGTGAAAGCTCCGGCTGTTCCCGAGCTGCGGGAGGAAGTCTCCATCACTCAAAATAAGTCTTTATTCTTTGATCGGCTCTCTCCTGCGCGGGCAGCATCTTTTCTAGCCCCCAAAGCCCGTTGGAAATACAGTGTGGCTGTTTACTTGGGGTCTAGAGAGCATCTTCTCCAGGATCTCCACAGGCATTCATCAGCCTGTGAAGGAAATTACTAGGGAAATGATTATGAAGGAATTACGAGGGAAAGACACTGAAAGGAGGTTGTGCAGCCCACTGAGGAAAAGTGCCAGTGCTGGCACAGACCCCAGAAAGGGACACCTAGCAGGGAAAAACAAAGTCCAACATTTCTACAGCAGCCTTAGCACAACCCTGCATGTCACTTGTGCACCCACAGCTGAAAACAGGACCCACACCTCCTTTTCAAATACCAACATCTGGTTTATGCAAACTTAGGGCTGAGATGAATGGAAGAAAATGTTTAAAACAAGGCACAGACTGCAAGACAGATGTGAGGTCAAGAATCCCATGCGAGATGGATCAAGAAGCCCTTTCAAACATCTCATTAGCAGTATGACAGCTGATAGCAGCCTGACACTCTAACAGCACCCAAGGGTAGCAGCCTGACTTCTGAGCGGAGCCAGCTTTACATGGCTAGCACAGAACTACGGCGGGCCCTTGCTGGAGTGCTGCATGGCAGGAATGGCAGTAACCTCTGCAGACCTGCCTCTCCACAACAGAAGCTTCTCTAGACTGCGCGTCAGGGCTGTTGCTGTACAAGGGACCCGAGACTGATAAGAAACAGCTAAGCATCCATCTCACATTATGCAAGGTTTCCTGGCTCTGGAGTCCAAGGCTAGAGGGGGACACTGATCTATCTGAGCTCTCAAACAGGCTATAGTTTTACCCAGCCATTCCAGTATGAAACTCGGGTGTTGGGGTTTTTTTTTTGGGGTGGTGGTAGAGGGAGTGGTAAGGAAGGGGAAGAGGGTTTGGTCTCCCTAACAGGGGAAAAGCCTTATTAGCATTAAGGAAAAAAAAAAAAAAAAAAAAAAAAAAAAAAAAAAATCACAAGATAGCATTTTTTTAAAGTCTTTATTATGCAGAACATAGAATATATTTGAATGGATTTTTTTCCCAAGCAGTTTTTTCTCCAGTGTTTTGGGTTTTTTTGTTTGTTTTGTTTTTTTTTAAACATGCATTGTTACCTTTTTAAAGCCAATGTACCATCCATTTACCTTTTCCCTGCCCACAGAGCATCCAACTTTATGTTAATCCCGAGTGTAAAAAAAATTAGACATCTGGCATAAAATATTTTGGGGGGAGCCTATTTAAAAATTTTATCTAAAATGTCTTATCTACAAAAAAATCGAATATATATGTACATTATAGCAACACAGAGGCTAAGAATACAGTGCAATTTAAGATGAAGTGCTGTGACTTGGTAATTCTGCCCAAGGCTTGTGGAAATGTGGGCCACCATTGGCTTTGGGGCTGCTAGCCTAAAGCCTCAGGCTCCAATGTTCCTCTRATCTCTCTCAAACTGGTCTGAAGTTAGTAATACTGGAAGGCTGGAGATGCATTTAGCTTAATATACCATTAGGGGGTAGCAGAAATACTGTCTGAACAGGATGAGATTTGGCAAAAAAACCCCAGAATGCTTTACAGCAGTCAGATGGTTTGGTGCATGTTTCACTTTGCCATGGGTATTTTTGGAATGGCACCAACCCTTGGCATATTCAAGTGAGACCTGTTCACGTACTGTTGAGGAAATTAATTTGCTAGCTGCCACTGCTTCTGAAGTCCCTGACCCCCTCAATAATTCTCCCGCTTTCAGCGGCCCAGGAACAAGTTACCGCTGCTTGCTACATAGGAATATTGGTGCAGAGAACTGCACTATTTTTGGCCTTCACATACAGACACCTCTTCTGCTCCTTAAACAGCTGCTAGGCAGGGTCAAACACAAATTGAGTTGAACTTCTCCCCCCCTCCCAAGAAAACAGCAGTACATATTGCTTAATTGATAATTGCTTATTCCACAGAGAATTCTTCCATGGGTTAAAATCCACTGCATTCTTCAAGGTCAGTTTTAATTTCAATTCTTTATACCAAGAGTCACAGTTTAAGGCCTTCAACACACACCACAGTCGTCATCTCCTTCACCCAGCCCCTTTTGGGGATGTAAACACAACAGCTCCAATGTCTGCACCAAACGCTTTTTAGTGAAAGATAAAGCACAATACTTCACACAAACGCTTCATGGTTGTGCTCTAGCTTCACATCCAAATCCTTGAACAGGTGAACAACTGCAAGGCTGGGGATGTTTACAGGAATACAAGCCATCACAATGGCATCTGAGTTGTGTTTTTTTCTGTTGTTGTTGTTTCCCCCCCCTTTCTTTCTTTCAAAACCACGTTCAAGTTACACAGGTTGAATGACTGGTGTTTTTCCCAAACAGTGGTCCAATGCCACTTGGGTGCTAGGTCCAGTGCCRAAGCCAGCGATGCACCTGCTGAGGGGTCATACTAGGCATTCCCAGACAGCTCAGTGCTTCACTAGTGTTAAAACAGAACAGACCGCAGGTACCTCAGATCTCTGTGCAGAAGGTGCCACTCACACAGATCCCAGCATGCTTGACACAGGCTAAATATAAACTGTAAAAATAATATATATAAACTGTACATATAAACTGTATAAATTTTGACTGAGCATTATATATTGGGATAAATCTCCACAAGTTTCCTTCTCTGTGATGCAGCAAGGGAGCTCAAGCATAGCGCTCCAGATCCAATGCTGCAAGGTGTTCTCTTAGGTGAAATGGAGAGCTGATGCTCACGGGCTTTCCTCCAACCTTTCCTATTATCTGCCTGAATGGATAACATGGCTTCTGGATGAGCAAACAGCTGTAAGCCCAATACTTTTCAGAGGTAAAGAAATTAAAATTTGCACAGAAGGAGAGGAAGTATTTACTTGGTGTGGAAAAGTGTGAGAGGAATGTCCCTTTGGGCATTGAAAGTTGCATTCCTGTTTTAGGGATGCTTGTTCAAGTACACATGAAAGATCTCTGTACAGCTGAGAACAAGTGATGATTGACTGCCCCTTTTCTCCACCTCTGCTGTATCAGTCCTTCATCCACACAGCACAGGGCTGGGTCACCGATTTCACTGGCACACTTCCGTTTCCAGCTGTGTGTGAAAGTGCAGCTCTGACAGTGGGTACCACTTCTGCACTCTTTGAGGAAACAACAAGATGAGGATGGATGATGCAACTCCTTCACTGAACGACTTCATCACGGTAAGACATTCAGTCAGTTCACTCCTGAGTCTTTCCCTAAAGCAGAAGCATGCTACACCAGTAACCCAAGAACCAGAACAGCTCTTTAAGGATGCTACTTAGAAAAGGAAAAAAAAATAGAAACTAAACAAAGAGTTAAATATACCATATACACACAGATACTATACAAAAGTTTGTGCCTTGTGTAAAAAAAAAAAAAAAAACAACCAAGAAAAACAAACAAACAAAAACAAACCCCAAACCAAAAAACCACCAAACAAGAAAGCCCTGAATATTTTGACACAAAAAAACCTTGGTTTCTTCTCTGCCAAAGAACTAAAGAAAAATTATGAATCAGGCTCCTTAAGACAAAGGTCTACTTGGGAAGGCCAGTTTCTAACAAGAAGCAGATCTCTCACTCTTCGCTGATGCTCAGTAATAGGAGCTTCTCAATTTTCTCAAAAGAATATGGCCATCAGCCTTGAAAACTATAATGGTCCTAAACTCTTCACTCCGCTCAGCAGAGGCAAAATCTTGCTTGCTAAGTTCTTCAGAGAGGTACTGGGAAGGTAACTACTGTATATTTATGCGTAAGTTTAGCCAATGTACAGTACAGGGCAAAATCCTTTGTTCAAAAGCAGCCTTCATTTTCTTTTGCATCTCTTAAGAAATACCAGGAGTCATTTTCAATTAGAATGTCTCAGAAAAGTTGGCAGGGACTGAAGTCTATTTCTTAAGCAGCTTTTCTTCCTTTGTGATCTCTCAAGATTGGTTCTTTCATTCACTTCTACTGCCAGGACAAAAAGGAGACAGATTTCTGGTCAGTACATAAATATCAAAGCAGCAATCCATCCTACACATACCGTGACAGCATACATGCTGTAGGTTTGCCTAGTACAAACCAATAGCGGTCTGCTCCTTTGGTTGTGGGAGCGGAGTTTTTCCAGTAGATGTGAAAAGATTTTCCTGGCTTTCATGCTCAGTGAATTACTGACTTAAAAGCACGAAATCTTGGACTTGTAACTTCTTACTTTTTCAGAAGCAGCTTCAACAGGTACCAGACTTCGGCAAAACAGATTTCCTTGAATAAAAGGYCTCCTGAGAGAGGGGGTTGCTTCCCAAAAAGGATATGGCAGGGCTGAAATGTAACCAAGCAGTTTGCAAATGCTACTAACTGCCTGAATGATTTCTGAAATGTCTTTGCAACCCAGAATGCAAAGTCGTATGCAGACAGTGTGACATAGCAGAAAGATACTAAATGGCAAAAGTTTAGCATGAACACAATTTCCTCAACAAGTRCAACTGGAATCCCAATGGGGACCAGTAATTTTAAAACACTGACAATTTCAGAAGTGTTATACAGGAGTTATCTGAATTACTGAGATTTATCCAGATGTTTTTCTCCCTTCTAAAGACAAGCTGCCCTAAAACTGAATCCCAGAGACAAGATTAAGACTCGAGACTTGTAGAATCTACAATAACCCACTTCTAACTTAATACATCACAGTTTTCAAACTGACTTGACTACACAGCAGACACAAGCACACTGTACACCTGGGAATGCTCAAAACAGCTCCCTACTGACCCATGCCTATGCCTTCATGTTGGTCGGTTTTGTCCGATCTTAAACTGTTCCATGATCCAAGTCAACAGGACCAGGGCTGGAGTCAGGGCTTCCTGCACTAACCTCCTCTTGTTCCCTACTACAATCCAGAAAGAAAAAAAAGCAGTAATTCTTTGAGGTAAAGCTTCTCGAAGTCAGAAAGCAGGTCATCTGCTGGAATGTTAGAGCTAGTCCTGGGCAGAACGCAGGCGAGAAAGTAAGCTCATGTAATTGCAGTTTACTCACTCTGTGGCTGAACAAATGAGACTACTCCATAGCTATCAAAGTTGCACATACAGTTTACAGACTTCTTGGACTGTGCACACACTTTGCTCCAGAAGGCAAGCAAATCAACATTAGTGGACTAAGACAGAAACAGTTATCTGGGCCTGTTTTGAAACAGTCAATTTTAGTTCTTCTCATCTAATTAGATTTCTGAAACGCAATGGTAAAAAACTGAACCAGTGTTTTGAAGTTCCATTACATTAAAATGGAACAAGATCTATAAATGCGTGAAGACAGATATTCTATAAAATAGAAGCCAATTCTGCTTTAAATCACCAGATGTATTTGCAGAACTGCTTGGTTCTAGTGACCAAAGCACTCCTTTCCTGTTAGTTGCAGAGTGAACATAAAAGAACTAAAAAAAATTATTAATTTTTTTGCAGCACCAGGCAAATAGCTTTAAGCTGCACTCTGCTTTAGCATTACAATGAAGAATCTGTTTAAAAAACTCCAGTTACCTGCAAAAAGCATCATGCTAACCCAAATTGAAGAGCTGGCCCAACCCAATTGACACCATGTTAAAGCTTTACTATCTCTGCAGAAACCCTACATGTCCAAGGTATAAAATACAGAAACAAACTATACTGCAACTGACTCCCATTATAAAACTTTTGGTACTCCTCAATGATCCATTCTGTTGACTGAAAGAATTCAAGATGCAATGACTAAGTAGCAGACCACCTCTAATAAAGAGAGCTAGAGCTTTCTGCTAGAGCAAAGATGTCTATTTTAAACTTTGATCAGAGTAAGACAGTGTGGAACTTACAAATAAAGATTCCAAACAGCAACTGGCCCAGTGAACATTAATTTGATCTCACAGTAACAGAAATGCAAAAGAATAAAGATCTCAAACTAAACGCAATTGTGAGGATATTCTCTCTTCAGGGAAGGCCTCACAGACATGCAGCTGCCAACTGAAATGTACTGTATCATACAAGATCCAAGCTGTCTATACTCTTTGCATAAATGCCTTGCGCAACAAGGCCAACGAAGAACACCTTGTATATGACAAGAAACAGTGCCAAGCGTGGCAAAGGGTGGCAATCAGTCTTTCACAGATCTGCATGAAATAAGTGGTTCTCCTCACAGTCATCCATTGTATAGGCCTGCTTATTGAGAGGTTCTGGTCTTAACAAGAAGCACAAGGCTTGCTATGGTTTACTTAATCCCAAGAGCACCCTTCTAGAACTGAGCAGTGACTTGTTTGTGGTTTTATGATAATTCTAAAGCAAGAAAAATTAACCTGAAGATGAGAAAGCAACACACGCTAAAACCACCTTTTTTTTTTTTTTTTAAACAGAAGTATGTCAGAAGGAAGACACAACACAGCCCATTTAAAAAAAAAAAATTAACAAAAACCCTCTCCATCACTTACCCTATATCAAGAGGATAATTAGTGTCAAAACTAGGAGACAATCTGGTATCCGTACTGGGAAGGAAAAGAGGCTAGAGTCCCAGAAGTCCTTCTGCCTGTGGCTTACAAAACTAAATAATATTTGGGAACAATGGTCCTGTCAGTGACATGTCAACAACACATTTATTTTAAAAAGGCTAAATTCAAGTTTTAAACACAAGTAACTGCAAAAGGAAAAAAAAAAAACCCAACTTTGGTTGATTATCCATCTTGTTAAATATGTCAAAGTTAGCAATCAACAGTTTCTCTAGGAAGTCTCCAAGAACAAACAGGTCAGCTCACTCCTTACTGGGAAGGTCAGACACCTAGCAGTGACACTGGAAATGCTGCCATGCCAGCGTCACACATGCTCACAACATCTCAGCCAGCATTTGGGAGGCTAATGGTGCATACAAAGTCTGAGCTGATCAGCCACAGCCAACTTGGGTTGCTGTGAACTCATTGAGACAAATAAATAAAAAAAGCAACACGAAAAAATAAAGCCAAGCACCTCTAGGGCCAGACCCCAAAGACACAGGAATCAAAGCTTTTTTTTTTTCCTCCTCTCCCTATTTACAAAATGCCATTTAGAGCTGATGTGGCCACTTCAGTATTGTGAGGAAATGTCTTTTATGCTAAGCAGTCGTAAGTGTGTTGTTCATGGACGCTGTGGCCAGTGTGCCACCGAGTGTCCCACGGGGTGTGTCCCTCCCACCAAGGCACATGGAGGGAGTTCAGTCTTCTGTTTCTTCATATGTTGTCTCATCAAACGGCCGGTCCAAGAGAGGTACCAAACGGTGACGGGAATATTTCAGTTGCAAAAGGTTCCCAACTTCATTGATTTCTTTTAAAGCCTGAGAAAGAGACCACAGTAGATCAGCAGAGGAGACAGATGCAAGCAACTTATCAGCACATCTTCCTTTTTGCATGCCTGCAGACTACTCTGACAGCCATTTTACTTAAGTGAGATTTTACTGTGCTAGAAGTCTGTAGCTTCAGAGGTGCATAGGATTTAGTTTTGATTTTAGCATTCAGAAGTCTCGAGACCAAGTGAGCAGCACTGGTCAGTTAACCACAAGTGACTCTGCACCCACCTGACTACTTCACTTCCAAGGCAGGATCATAATATCCAGCAGTACTAATTCAAATTTCAGTCATCCCAAAAAATGCCATGACTATTCACAGACAGAAAAACCAACAACAATGTTCCTCCCTTCCTAGAGGTAATAAAGCTGAAGCAGAAAAAGAAATGTACGTGGAGGTTTGACTCCTCTTTATGTATCATTCAGTATGAAAACAACATGTGTGTTAGTATTCCATCTCTGACCTACTGTATTTTTAAAATTACAAGATAGTGAAAGGCAAACTGCAATATTGTGCTAACAAGTTCTATTGATGCATTTGTTATACCTACATTTGGTTAATTTTTGCATTGTCCTTATACAACTAGAGATGCAAGGCTCTGTATCGTAAACAACATTACATGGGAGATTTTTGCCAGCCAACCCGAGGAATGAAAAAAAAGTTACTCTGGGTAGGATCCCAAGCATTTTCTCCCTAGAAAGCAAGTCCCACTGACTGAGGTTGCCACCAAGGCAACACTCAGGCAACTGATGGCCCAGAACACTGCTAGTGAGCTAACAAAACCTTTCACTGTTTTGACCTGAATGCAAATGTTATGTTTACCAGAGATCAAACATCTGCTAGCATAAGAAATGAGGAAAGTCCCGGCTCAGTTAATCATACTTTCTTTATGTTGCAATCTCTTTGATAAGACACTGGTTCACAATAGGGTTTGTTAAAAGCCAAACGCTAAACTTCAATTAATTTCTCTACAGAACACTCCTGGAGCAAGGTACAAAATAAATCAGTTGCTGCAGACAAATCTGCAACAGTACGTGATGCTAATTATCTTATATAGGCAAGTGACAAAGAAATGAGTTCAGAAGATGACTTCCAAGTCCAATGTGATTTTTGAACTCAAAGGTTGGCATTTTGCACTCCTTTGAATTGTAAATTTATTCAGATAGGTATATTCAGCATTCCTTCAGAATGCCACTAATTCAACATTAATGCTCCAATTTTAACATGTTCCAGGTCAAATGCCTGTCTCTTGAGAATAGTTGGCAGACTGGGGTTAATATCCCTACATGCTTTTCCTTCCTGGATGGATAGTTCAAGTTTTTGTTTCTTTAAACAATGGCCCCTCATGCTTGTTATATCTGGCAGCAAGAACCTCTTCACTCTAAAATCTGGGGGAACGACAAACCCAGGAGTTGGACCTTGGTAAAAACAAAACAAAACAAAAGCATGGGCACAGTTTGCCAGAGCTTTAAGTAAAGATCCGATATGGAAACAATTTAAGGTTGAATTTCTGTTGAAAGAGTCTGTTAACTGTTATTCTTGAATGCAGATTTAGGATTTTATTAATTTAAAACAAAAAGGACCATGTGACCAGCAAAGACTACAAAGGAAATGGCATTGGTGAACTCTGACTTCAGGAGAGTGTAATATATTTTTCATCACTCTAAAGAAAGCACCAGCCCACAGGGATGCAGGTTATGAGGGACTTCACTCTGATCCTGAGCCAAATATTTTCAGGCAAGGAAGTTTTATTTACATAAAATGGTTAAAATTGTAACTGAGAACTGTTCCCCATCATGTGGGTTTATTTAATAAGAACAAGGAAGCATCACAAATATCAGCATTTACAAGACAAGCTTCTCTCCCCCATACTCCAAACCTGGATAAATTTTGTTTAGAAAAAATGCCATTAACAGCCCTAGTTAGCATCCATGCACACACAGATGGGCTACCAAGTTCTCCTCTCTGTCAGCTCTCTCCAAGTCTATTCATTTCAGTTTTTTTTCCCTCCTGGATATTGTTGCCACAGTTCAGCAGAAGGATCAGATCTGAGGGCTGCCTTAACGATTAGCTGCCTGAAATCAATCCCCTTTCACTGCATCACAAGAAAACACAACACAAAGTCACTGACACAAATACTTGCTCCTTATTAACTCCTCTTGCCGATGTTCTGGGTTCAGAGCATGCAGCTGTTTTGAACCTTAAACTGGATTACATTAACTTGGAACAAAGCCTCCACATACTGAGCTAAATCAGGATTTCTTCATTCACTTCAAAATTCACACCTCATTTTGTCCTGGATTAATCTTCTTAGGCAGACGAGCCCTAATACRTTAAACAAGCATTTCCTCCATTTAGAGCATTTAGCAACTACAGAGGTACTCTAGAAATGAGTCTTTAGAGTTAAATGCACAAAACTTGAAACATTTTCTGGAAAGCAGAAAGACTTGTAAGTGAATTGACAGGAAAAGAGCTTTTTTAAGCAGAGTAATAAAAGTCACAGATTGGTTTTGGAAGAGAGCAAGTATAGTACTTACATAGACCCTGCAGAAGCAGCTTGTTATGGTAAAGACTCCAGCTAGTCACTAAGAGAGAAGACCAAGAATCTAACCAACAGCAAGATTGCATGATTGCTCAGGTAGTGCCAGCACATCAAGTTTGCACAGTTTCAGTTGTAGCTCAGTTTGCAGCAATATGATTTCAGAGACTTCAGATTTCTTTCTTTTCCTTCCTCCCACCTCCTTCCCATTCATCCCCCCACATCCACTTGGCCAGAAGTTACTGCTCCCTCATTTATGTCAATGCACTCAGTTCTATTGCCATGCTCTGAGCCAAGTCTGATACTATTCGTTTTATACGGGGGGGGAAAGGAAGGGAAGGAGGGGGATTTCTCCAAACATAATGTTTCAGAATTTTTATTTGGAACAGAAACAACTGAGTTGGGATAATTATGGGAAGGGTAGCAGGACAAGTAGCTGGGAAGGAACTCCTTAAGCAGTCTGCTGTTGGAGTGTCAGGGCAGAATCTCTCAGGTCTTACAAGGCAGAAACAACTTGGAAGCAGCAAGTACAGCACCACAGATACATGGCAGGTTGTTTAACTGATACAGAACAACTCTAAATATGCACTACCAAACTGCACACACCACTGCCTTACTATTTTTCCTAACAAAACTGAAATAAAAAAAGAGCCATTTTCAGCTGTTGATTTGAAAGTTCTCTGGCAGTGAAGTGTTAAAAGTTTGAAATTTTTTTTTTTTTGACAAGACATTAGTAAATATCTGTTTATATGTCCCATCTGCTGTTCATRTATTGAAGTGTTACCACCTGATCATATCTGGACACTGGGTATGATTTCCCCTTCATAACTCCATGATGACTACTCCCAATCACCTTCTTGTCCACAAAATGTTTGAAAATAGTTTCAAGGATTTTTGTCTCCATCATCTTCCCAAGGATCAAGGTGAGGCTTCTCAACCTGCAGTTCCTCAGATCACACTTCTTGCCCTTCTTGAAGTCAGTGGTGACATTTGCTTTCTCCCAATCCTCAGGAACCTCCCCCAGTCACCATGACCTTCCACAGATGATAATGAAGAGTGGCCTTGCAGTGACAGCCAGTTCCTGCAACACGTGAGGGTGCATCCCATCAGGTCCCATGGACTTGTATATGTTCAGTTGTTTGAATGTTCCCTTATTTGATCCTCCTTCACACCAAGGGTAAGTCTTCATTGCTCCATACTTTTCCACTGACCTCATGGGCCCAGGATTCCTGAAGGCAAGTCTCATCAGTAAAGACTGAGGCAGCAAAGACACAGTACCCTGGCCTCTTGCACATCATTTGTCACCTGATCCCTATGCCATTCACCAGCAGCCCCACATTTTCTCTACTCTTCCTTTTGCTACTAATATCCCCATAGAAGCCCTGCCTGCTGCATTTCATATCCTTTGACAGACTCAGCTCCAGGTGGGCTTTGGCTTTTCTGACCCCATCCCTGCATGCTCAGGACTGTCTCTATTCCTCCTGGGTCACCTGTTCCTGCTTGCACCTCTTATATGCTTCCATTTTATGTTTTTGTTGGTTTGTTCATCCATGCAAGCTTCCCACTACATTTGCTCTCCTGTAAGTCAGGATGGGCCATTCTTTGGGGATAGGGGGTGGGGGAAAATCAAACCAGCTGTCCTGGACACCTCGTCTCTTCGGGACCRTATCCTATGGGATTCTTTCAAGCAGGTCTCTGAACAGGACAGAGTCTACTCTCCTGAAGTCCAAGGTCGTGACTCAACCTAGCTTAGGTTCTGAGTCACAGAACAGCAAAGTGGGGAAAAAAATACAATGGAGAACTTTGACAGAGCCTAAGACAGCCCATGTACCTGTCCAAAGACAATTATTCAGAATACTCAAAGATGAATGCAGTTACAACACCAAAATGTAGTAAGGATAGACAGGTTTATTCATATAATCCCCTTTCAACTATATTAGTCAGAGAGTAACTTCCATCCTCAATTTTTAAGGCAGCATCTCCTAACTGTCATGCAGGTCTCCTTAGAGGGGACCTCCATTCCCGCAGGAACACGCTTAGTGCAGGCAGGAGTCAGTAAGGCATTGCATGTGGCACAGACTCATTTAGGACAGGATCATTTAAGATACAGTGCTCTGAAGCTGTAAACAAGAACTGGAATAGTAATCTTTGGAATAAAAATTCTCACTGGTAATCATGTGCTGAGGTTTGCACCTGCTTTTGAGGAGAATATAGATGTTTTGGAGGTTCTCAGGCTTTTTTTTCTTACCTTCTGCATCTAGGGTCAGAAGAAGCAGAATTTTTTCTTTCTAAAAGATTCAGTGGAAGGTAGAGCCTCTTAAGAGAGGAAAAAGCATTGTCTCAAAGGAATGAGACTGTCTCTTGCATCATTTAAAACAGGAAAAGAAAGTCCCTGAGATTTACTGTAGGGAGTCATTCTGCATTGTTGAAGCAAGGAAAGAGAGAGATGGAGTCATTGCCACCTCTACTACACAAGGCTTTGAACATTAGGTTCAACTAGTTTGTGTACAAAACATTGAACCAGTCTACAAAAGATAGACAATTGTTGTATCTGTTTATAGAAGGCATAAGCAAGAGGAAGACGAGACACCTACCGTATCAAGCATCTCTTTGGTATGAGCTGCAGACAAACAGAATCTGGCTCTGGACTCGATGATCGGCGTGGCAGGGAAGCCCACAACCACAACACCGATGTTCCGCTTCAGCATCTCACGCCCAAACGCACTGCCAGAGAGAACAAGAAAGATTGTCAGAATGATACCAGTGCAGGCAAAGCAGCAGCAGCATGAAGGTCTCAGTATGTTAACTCATACAGGCCTTTGTTGAAGCAAGCCTGTAAGACCACAATTTGGAGCTTCCAGTGCTTTCTTTTAGAGGCAGAATGCCTGTTCACAAAAGCCTTTTTTTAATTCAATCCCAAGGTGGTCCTCCTCAAAAGGTTTCACTGTATTAAGTTCTAACCAAGCTGAAAGATTATATGTGGCAGAGGCTGGTCTTTTAGCAGGCTGTTTCTAAATGGATTTGTAACCTAAGCTTGGAAATCTTTCTGATAGGAAATGGGGATTTTGGCTCAGAAGTTTGACTATACAAGGAATCCCCCATGCCACAATTCCCCAAAGCAGATGCTTCTGCAGTTTCAAGATGGTTTGTTTTCACCAATTTAATTCAATTAAAGTACATTATGGTGTCACAGAACGTACCACTTTTTAAGTGCCTGTCATGGGAACCATTGAACTGCCACAGTAAATTGAGATCATCTAATCTGATACCAAATATTTTTAAGTAAGGTGCAAAAACCTCATACAACTGTCACACACTATCTTCAACAAAAATTCTTATGGGGATTAAAGAAATTAGTGGCTGTGACTTATGTGATGAGAGGCATGAAGATCTAGATCCTTTGCGTAATGGCAGTGCAATTGTGGGTGTTTCTACAGGCCACAGGAAATGGTTAATCCTTTTTGAACTGACCTTGTCTTGAGAAGTAGCAATGAACTTAAGAGGCTTATAAGGATGTATAAAAATAACATCCTTTTACTAGGTTTTTAAATTTTCTGCCTCTTACTTCTGCTACAACTATTTTCCTTATAAACAGGTGCATCCTGATACACTTCATTTTGTATCCATTTAGTACTCTCACACTATTTAAAAAACAGACTACAAGAGACAAAGAAGGGATGAAGTAGACCTGATGTAGATCCTAAGGGCCAACTCTCATCAGAGCTCTGCGTTCTTGCTCGTTTTTAAGTAAGCTACTGGCCCAACTGCTCAGCTAATAAACATTTCCATGAACATTTCCAGGGAGAAGATTGTACTGACTGGTAGAGCAGCTGGGCGGTAGAAACAGTATGCCTCTGTGTGCTGGATGGCGCACACTGCAGACTCTACAGCACCCATAAAGGTTACAGGCCTTTTAAATTTGGTTATACTGAGAAGGGTGGAGGAAGACTGTATCTAGCTTCATGCAGAGTGCTAGAAGATGTTTGTTCCCTCACAGAACCACAGTGCTTAGCCAGACTGAAGCCTAACTGAGCTAGAAGAGCACTAGAGATGTTCGGTACAGCTTAAAATGAAGTTGTGCTTTCCAAATTTGAAAGTGTTGGTTGAGCGCTGCATTACACACAGACACTGAAAAGCAGCTATCAAAGCCAAGCTGTCCTTGAAATCAAGCTTTTGTTTATGTTGCAAAAATTTTTAATACATACATCATATCCTGCTTGCAGAATTTTAGCCTTAATTATCCACACAGCAGCCCACAAGTCCATAAGCTATGTGTTACAGTTCTATTACTATTTACAATAACAATACCTGAGCTATTAAATACTGACATCTTAAAAAACTTGGGATTCATCAAATAGAGGTTGTTGTGTCTCATCATGTCCCGCCCCCCTGCTTTTTCTTTTTTTAATTTTCAGAGTTCATCTGTGGAAATGTTGGCTGCTTCTGATCCAGAAGCTGGTTGAAAGATTCCTCCAGTGACTTTTAATGTTAATTTCCATTCAATTTCAGCTTCTCTTTAGCACATATATACACTTTACATATAAATAAAATGACACACCCCCCCCAACTTTTAAAATGTGGCATGTAGTGGCAAAATTGCTTCCCTGAAGTGCTTTCTTGCTGCCCCAAGCTACAAGCCTCGATTTTCTCAAGATCACTTAACTTAAACAGGATGTTTCCATGTTTTATAAGACTCAGTAATGATCATAAAAGCAAAGATCAAGCCAGTCTTTTCTTATATTTAGAAAAGTCTTAACATTCTTGTATCATCCTAGCTTTAACAAAGATGGATGAGAAGTTATCGTCTTAAACCTACCCAATTTTTGCTGGCATGTACAGCATCAGAGGCACAACAGGGGAATCTTCGTTTCCATAGATGATAAAGCCCATCTCTTTCAGTCGTCTCCTGAAATATCTCGTGTTCTCTGCTAGCTGCTGCACACGCGCTTTCCCTAGAAAAGAAATTAAGGTAAGATCGTGAACACAATAGTCATAAGTCACATACATAACTGCAACACAAGACCTCTAGCTAAAGTACAAACTATGAATGTACTGCTTATGCTTATGGAAGTGTTAAAATTAAATGCAAACTAGAATTTGCAGTTTCTTCTCCCTCATCTAATCAAGATTAATCACTCATTTTCTGACAAGGCTGTAGCTGAATGGACTAAGACAGACACAACCATCAAGTCCAAGCACGCCCACTCCCTAGTTTTTCTGTATCAGGTTTTTAATCAAGAGGTACCTGGCAAAACAAGGTAGTTACCTGCTTTTAAACAAGATTCAAAATTTGCTCAAAATTCACTGGTAATTGCATCTTGAAGAAGAGTTTGCTTACACTTTGAATAATTAATGGAAACCTATTGAATCAGCTGGGGCTGTTCTCCATGTTTTATCCTGCTTGTCTGTATTAATGGAAATTACTACCTTTCTCCTTAGATCTGCTTGCTGAACTGATCATGTGGCTGCTCCCTAACCTTTTTCAGTTAAAATGAGCTGGGTTTAAATTAAACCAATTACTTCTGATAATCCAGCTCACTTTGCATAAGCAGCAGCAGCCAATTTATCATGTATTCAGCCAATTCTGTATGGATTTTTTTTTTTTTTTTGACATTTGTCAAAATTAGTACACAGGACCTTAGACAGCTAGTATAATTTAAATATTCCAGCTATTCAGATATGCATAGGACAACCTATTTATCAGTTAATTAAATTCTAGCCTAGCACAGTGTACTACATTTCTGTATTGCCCAGAAAAAGATCCACATCATCTCACTTCAGCAGATAATGCATTTCTGATCAACTAATACTCTAATGTGCTTAAGAGATTAAGCACTATGACATTGATGAGACTATAATAAGTAACATTTATAATTACTTGTCTCTGGTCCAGAGAGTGTATTTCTGGATAACTGATTATCCAAACACTGCCTTCACCAGATGGGTGATTCATATACGGAAGCATTAAATCTACAGCAATGCGGATCTATGCCACACAGTGAAGTCGGCTGCTAGATATTAATCGTCTTCCTTTAAAGTTGTAGATAACATAAGGTGATTAACCAAAAGGAACGCCAGGTCTCAAAGAAACATCCAACACCCACATAGCTCTGCTCCAGGYCAGAACAAATGTAATTTTAAGAACCTATATAGTTTTTGTAGCCAAGAGTATCAGACATTCCACCCACAACCATGCAATCAAAGGCAAAATCCCAAAGGCAAAGCATGAGCAAAAAGGATGAAACCTGTTAAGTTTGCAAAACTCAGCCTACCATTAGTGGGTAGGAGCTGGTATTTTTAACAGCATTCACTGCCATTTAAGACATGTCTTCTCCATTAACAGCATTATTTCTTAATCTTTTCTCCCCCAGAGTTTCTGCAGAAGCTTAATTCCTCTTCTCCAAAAAGCAGTAAGATTTCAGTAAAACACAAAGGCATCTTGTGCTTATGAAACTTATTTTTTAATTGGCTCACATCAGATCAGATCCTCTAGTGGAGACCCAGCATTCTCTTATGTTTTCAGACCAATTATTTGGTTATTTTAAATACCCCAGACTGCAAAGTGAAGTTGAAAAAAAAATAAAAAACCCAACAAAATAAGAAGAAACAGGCCTACTGCAAGATACTACTGAGAGTGGGCCAAAAGCTGCTACATGCATTTCTTACATTGAGACAATCAATAAAAACACAAGTGTCCAGAGCAACCTACATGCAGAAAAAAGCTACTATGGTACCTTCTGAGAAAGCTGCATCCGCATGTATCCTATACAGAAATGCACAACTTCTGACAACATTTAAAGTCAGTGATGTACAATCCCGTCAAAATACACATGAGATTTCACCACTGTGAGAGTAGTCAGGTAACGTACACAGCTGGATACAACTGCTGTGATCAGCCCCTCTCTCATGACCAGGAATGCAGCTTCTCCCATGCATACATTCTCTCCATGCTCCCATAAAGCACGGCGTTTACAGTGCTTCAAGCAGAAGGAACTTCAGCACCTTTACAGTTTTTCCCTCTACACATTCACACCCTCTTCCAAGTTGTTGGGAGACTTCCAGGCTAAAGATTAAAGAGCAACCTTAATTTGTAGTTGGCAACCACTTCACAGTCTTCCTTAAACTCTTTCCCATAAAAAGAGTTTATGATTCTAGATTTGTCCTTATAGATTGAAGAGTGCTTTGAGATGTAAACAAGTTTCATGAGCAAGTCTTTCAGTTCTCTACAGGGATGTAATCACCTACTACAGCAACTGACAGGTTTGGAAGACACTTGCCTTCTTCAGGTTTGTGGGTCTCAAAAGCCTGTCAGCTTTTACTTTGCTCCAGAACCATCAGTCAATTTAATGAAATTATTAGCTCTCTAAAAACTTGTCACCATGGCTACAACAATATTACCAAGAACTTGAAAACATATTCAGTGGTGTCTTCTCACTACCCACCACGTGTCATTACCATCTTCTGAAGAGAACTGTAGTCGTGGTGAAGTAAAGCACCAGGAATCGAACAAGAACTGGGCGCAGGTTCCTTGTCCTCTGCTTTCCTTTCTCCCTGCATCCTGTGCAGCTACTCTCCTCTGCACTTCAACATATTTAGTCTCCTATTCCACTATAAAATCCTGCASTTGAAGAGTGATGCCACATGCTAATTGAATAGGGTTTGCAATATTATGCAACAAGCATATACCCAGTGTTCAGCTCTGTTAACATTTGCTGATTCAGCCCCACTGGTACACACTAGTGTAGCAGGCTGTTAACTGCTACTACAGTTTTTCCATGTTTTCTAGGACCACAAAGACAAACCAAGCAGTGCCTGGAGACAGCAGTGACTAGGTACCACTGCTAATCCCACTTGTACCCAAACAGTGCTTGAGCATTCAGACAGGACCTCAAAATACCTTCCCAGCCCAAACATCTTCTGAAGCTCAGAGGTCTGTCCACATCTGCTCAACTGTAGGCCTAGAAAGACTGCCAGGACTGCAGCAATCCTCCAGCAGCTGGCTTTCTTGGCAGTATGCAGCTTCATTTTTAAGACCATGCAAAAAAGGCCAGCTCAGACACCACCCTGCCAATTGTTCTCACATMGGGGTTGTGCAACAATTCTGGTAACATCCTTTCATCTAGGAAACTGGAATGTGATGACCTTCAGGGAGGGAAGGAAAGGGAGAAGAAAGGGAGGATTACTGGAACTGAGTTCTTCAAAAGGCTAGAAAACTAGAACCCCTTATCAGAGCATGATCTGATCTGAAGTCCCTTATGGGTCCTGTAAATGGCTTAAACTAGCTACTGACAGACCTACACTGGAATTAGACGATTAACTAGTAACTTCTCCTTTGCTTTTATACCTTTTTGCAAGTTTACTGCAGTCATAACAAGATTGCTCTTGCAATTTAGTAAAACACTTCCTTGCTTGTAGCAGCCTGGGCATCATTTAGTCTAAAGTCCACATGTATCCCCTAAAGAACATGCTGCCATTCTATCAGAAGTAAAGGTCACATGCCACCTAAA
The DNA here is from genome assembly GCA_035582835.1 of Phoebastria nigripes. NCBI lineage: Eukaryota > Metazoa > Chordata > Aves > Procellariiformes > Diomedeidae > Phoebastria > Phoebastria nigripes. Next base: position 331,364 of record JAYKAV010003122.1, on the reverse strand, counting down.
GGGGAGAAACACTCTCCCTTTACCACCCTCAACTCAGAGCTGTAGCTGTGGACTCAGCAGATAAAGAAAAAAGAACAGAGAACAGAAATACAACAATTGCCTCTGCTTGGATAGCTAAGATGGGCTGAATATTTATAGCTGACAGTTTGACAAGAGGAACATGTTTTTACTTGACATAACCTTATACCAGTCCAAGATAACAGGCAGTCACTTTAAATTGGCATTGCTCATTTTCATATTGACATTTGTTTTACTGTACACCTTAAGTGCAGAATATGTGGTACAGAGTTGCAGCCCTCCTACCCCAGGTGCTAATAACCAAGTGTGAACTCCCAGATCAGCAGCAGCTTTGCTGAGGAAGTCACTCAGAGCTCCTCTCAAACCTCTGCTCTAAGGCACTGCCCATAACATCATGGTTGTTATCTACTCTACATGGCCAAGAATGCCAGATATATGCTTTTGCATTTACAAGCCCTAAGCAACTTAACTSTAGACTTAACAGAGCAGACAAGTCAGCTTTAGACTGCCTGCAGCAGAAGGGTTCAGTACCACCAGCTGAACCAATACAGTAAGTAACAGCTGATTGACTGTAGTGTTTTTACCATTCTTCCAATACTTAGCACACACCTTCAATATGAACAGCAAACTTTTGCCCACTTCTAAACAGGGTTCAAAAGATGGTGTTTCTAGATTTGTGCTGAGGGAGAGTATTTCTCTTTTCTGACATTTTACCATACAGCATATCAAGTCTTACAAATATATAAAGCAAGCAATATTCTTTAAAAAATGCAGCTAGCATCTCCCTGGAAAAAACAAACAAACAAAAACCACAACACCCTAGAGGAAGCACTCCATTATGAATCTAAAGGCACATGAGACGCATATTCCCCACAACCTTAGAGGAAAGTAAATTAGTATCTCTGCCAGGACAGATTCCACAGGTTAAAAGAATGATAATTCACCACTTGTGAAGGCCTCTGCTTTAGAGGTCATATTGCTCAGAAAGACAGAAGTTATAGTGAAAACATTATCTAGGAGATATTTAAGCAAATTTCTTCTCAAAGCAGAAATTAAGTTGATACTTACCATAGTTATCTGCAAGATAAAAAGAGGGCTGCACATTCCACCACACCAAATCTAAACTCCTCTTGGAATGGGTTTATCAATGAGGCACATAAACAGAGAAACTCACCTGTATTTAGCCTCACTGCTCTTTACATCACAGAAGTTCATGCTTTAACAGTCCAAATACTGCAAGGATTCTCAGACAACCCTTATTTGCAAAAGGCAGTTTAATAAACACGCAATTGCTCAGCAATTAAAAAGTTTTGCAAGGCCACGATGAACTTAAGTCTTTGGAAAAAAAAAAAAAAAAGACACTTCTTAGAGCCGATATCTGTGTAACTTCTCTATTCCATCTTAAAAAATCATTTCTACAAAGAACAAAGAAGCCCTAGAATTTGTGGAAGTTACTGTGCCACAAAGATCTAATATTTGTAACGTTCCTGTCATCTATTAAGGCTGATGAATAAGCTGTCGTAGATTGTATTGGACTCAAAAGAAAATTTAGTTCAACCAGGATGTATTTGTTTTTCCCCCCTCTTGTGATCTCTAGGCAGTAATTGGAGAGCAATCACAAATCTGTCCTTCTAAACAATGCAACACTTCATCAGCAAGGCTTCTTGAGAAATAAAAGGCATGTTGCGTTGCACACAAACAGACTACTGACTGACACTGAACTCCAGAGGGGCAAACCAACTTCAGATGGGCAAAAAAACCACAAGGAGGATTTTATCTGCTTGTCACACTAGGGATTGCTGTCACCTGGATCTAAAACAAAGATACTTGATGCAATACAAAGGAAGCTATATGTTTACATTTTTAATTAATTCTTACAAAGACTTAAAAGCAACATAGTAGGACACATCTTTAAAAATGGTTCCGGAGCAGTGAAACTGTTAACTGTATGCACAAGCTGCAATACAGCTCTTGTTGGTCAACAAATACCAGTTCACATTAGATAGCTGTGATGAAGTTACTATATATTCTTTCATTAACTAATCTTGTAGCTGTTCGACACATTAGAGTTTTAATCTTGCAGTCTTAATTTAACCTATTTTTTTTTTTGTTGCCAACATGGACAATGAGGCTAAACCGAGCAATTTCATGCCCTTATCTTACACACCAGTTGAAGGCTAACATCTTTTAGTTCTAATGATCAAATGAAAAATTTAGAATAAAAGAAAACTCTTGATATGAATAGATTGCTATTCAGTACATGCAGAATCATTCCACTTGTGATACATATTTATTGCCCCAATTACTCAGTCTCTCAATAACAGTTCACACTGTAACACAACGGAACACCCTCAGTTCCAGTTTTCATTATGCGATCTATGAAATTAAAACATTTACTAGCAGAGATTTGTAAGAATTCTCTAAGAACTTGTGAAGATGTACTCTGATAGTAGCACACTGCCTCTGATAAGACTCAGTATGTATCTAACAAGAAGCAGGTTTTGTTAAGAAGATTGGCTGGAGCATATTGAAGACATCTTTTAAATCACTGCAAGAAGTAAAGAAGATTAGGGCAAGTTAACCTTAGTATCAGATCCATAAGGCATCTGAGATGAAAACACTCCGTTAATTCTTTGCACAAGAGTTACTTTCAGTCTCTAATGTAATTTGTTTCGCATTGTTTTTCAAGCTTGTCCCATCTTACAAACTCTTGCCAGTGCAGAGGTGCTGGAGATGAGAAGCATTACATCACATACTGACAGATGTGCCATCCTTAATTTGTGGCAGAGTCATTTCTCTTGGTATAGCTTATTTCAGTCAAGGAAGGGATTTATCCAGCAATAAGTTTACCCTGACAAATACCACAGCTTTACTGATGTTAGCAGGACCTCAGCAGGAGTACTTTGCTAGGAGGGCTATCAATTTTGTAGGACTGCTTACCTGGGCAGGTTTTTGCCCTCTCCTCTCCTGACAGCCACAATCTAGGCAGCCTAATAAATCTTTTCCCTCCCTTGTACAAATACTTTCCCAAGACTAAACAAGTTAATCTTTTGGTCTTTCTTAGATGAAAAAATAAAAATAAAAATCAAGCCAACTTAAAGAAGGTACTTGGTCAATTAAGTGCTCATGCAGATTCTGGTAGCTCTATGTGCGTGTATACGTGCACACGTATGCGTGAAAGGACATCAAAGCAGCAGATCTCAACCTACTTTTTCACAAGCTGAAAAGGCATTTTATAGCTTAAGCAGTAATGTTTACTGACTGTTGCTAGTTACTTAAGTAACAACTGAGCCTCCATATTCTTGTGTGGAATAAAAAGAGCTTGTGGAAAGGGTATGTTCTGTAGCATCCACTGTCATTCCCAAATGACATGACCCACCTACAACCCAATTTTATGGAAATCCCTGACCATGCAAGCTTACTAAGATTTTTACCACACATGTACATAATTAAAAGCCAACCATCACTCAAAACAGACAAAAAAGAGAAAGAAATCACAATCCATTATGAAGGCACACAGAACAAAGTGATGYCATCGTGTCCTGCTCCCCAAACAGAAGATAAGGTGGCTAAATACATCCTACACGGAAAGGACACGGACCAGGCTGCAACATTTTGTGGTTGCTTTTCTGAGAGCACCAACACCAATGACAGTGAAGATAAAGCACCATTTCATCAGCATGGATAGAGCTTTTTCTCCTTGCTATCAATGGGACAAACAGAAGAAAATAAGTGATAATTTCTACTTCAAAAAGCCTGTATTTTTGGACATTTGGAAGTGTTTCAATCAAAGTAAACTGGTGATGAAAACTTGGTTACATATATCATTCTCTAGAAGTTTGTTTCTTCAAGTCAGAGTGATGCTATAATATGTTCAAGCTTGTAAATTTTTCCACATTAAAACCCCCTTGTTTTTGCAAAGGCTTATACTTCCATTCTGTTTATTATTTCTACATTTTAATCTTTTGGTTGGCTGTTTTTAGTGGAAGACATAATTCAGCATACTCTGTTTTGGAAACAAGCATTTTTCAAATCTCAACCAGGAATTCAATATTCTTCTGCTGATTTAACAGATTCTCCACTAAGCTTTCAGAAACTAAGTTGCCTCCTGAGGGCTTATGAAGATCTTTTGCAATGTTAACATAATAAGTCAAGTTGTTTTCTGGACACTATACTTGTAAATACCTCATCATTAAAAAAAAACACAACAGCCAATTCCTTTTTTGAGAAGACATAAAAGCACTACTACTCTTTAACTGACATGAATATGTTTTTCATAGAAGATATAGAAAAGCCCCTCTTCAAGGCTTCTCCTGAAAAGCACAAATCAAGCATGACTTCTAACAACATTTGCACAATGAAAAAAAAAAAGCAAAATGTTTTTAGATTCGCCAAGTAGCAGAAATGACAAGCACAACTTAAGAATATCTGACTGGAAGCAAGGGTCACCTACTTAAGGGCTACAGTAAGTAACCTGAAAACTAGAGAAAGTAGAGTGAGATTTTAAACTAAAAGACACTAGAACACTGAACAAAATTCCAGTTCAACATTGATTAAATCCCAACACTTTTACCTTTTAAGGAGAAGTTGCACTAAGAGAGACAGGTTGCACGATGTTGTTAAAAATGCTGTAATAGATATTTAAGGACCTGGGATGGTAATATCTACCAGAGCTGATTTTAAGAGGCTTGTAACATCATCTGCCAGAAAGAAGACTCATAACATGAACTCACATCCCAAGGCAAAAAGGGGGATCCAAGACAGATTCATGTGCACAATCCTGCCAAAAGCAGCACTCACCTACACAATAACAGAAAGGTCACCTTCTACAGCAACCTATTCTTTCAGCCTCAGAAAAAAAAAAAGTGATTTACAACAGCTCAAAAAYGAGAGGGATGTTTAAAGCAAAGTCTTCACTGGTTTCTTCCGAGAGATCATACTATAAAAGCTAATAAGGAAAATTTTATTATACATTACATACAGATTTCTTGTCTTTCAGGATACTTTTCCTATCTCATTGTTTAAGTTCCAGGGACAAGGTGGCTCCACACGTACCAATCTGCTTCCTCTAAGTTTGCACGTGTGAGCACTGCACCACTGCCAACATTTGCAATATGAATTTTACATCCTTCCCTTCAGATGCTGTCTGCAGATTTTCATTACAGGTCTTCAGAAAAGTATTATATACAATTATACAATGTAACCTGAGATTGCACAGAGACATATTAAAATGTATGGGTCAGAATACTATATTCCTCCAGTTTTACATTATAAAGCACCAGCTCACACAGGCAAATGCCAAGAGAGCCTGCCAAAACAATGAGAAACTTAAAAAAGTAATTAGAAKAATTCCTTAACTCAGTGCTATTATATTACTGTTTAATAGCTCAAACTCTAGTATTTAGCAAACCAGTCAGAAGAGAGAAACGACTCATTGGGTTTTTCGGCAGCGCTGCTGAGGGGATCCAGGTTTAAAACAAGCTTGGAAATGGGAAGAGTCATTATGGGAAGAGTCTTTAGGCTTTATGTCTAGAGTCTGGGGGCACCAGAAGGACCGAGCATCTTCCACTAGGGGCCACTGCTGCACAGAGGGATTCCGCAGCCGCTCTCTGCAGTACCCGAGGGCAGCTGCAGACTCCCTCTGTGCAGCAGTGACCTGCTGTCAGGATGCACTCCCCCCAAAAAAAGCCTATACCGCATCACGGTAGACCCATGCCTAATTCATCCAGGAGACGCTAAGGAACCGCTAACAGGACAGCTGAGTCAAGTTACTTATTCTTTGACACACTTGCATGCTTCCCTAGTTCACCACTCAGGAGATAAAACTACAAATAACATGGGAGGAGAAGCCCGGTGTAAGAGCCAGCACACTTGAAAGCATGAACAAGGAAATCAAAGACCACTGAGAGCTCACGTTCATTGGCCATATGGCAGCAGCATTAGCAACGATTTATTTTAGGAGAAGTGATGAAGGGCTTGGCTCATGACCATTCTGAGTTAACCCCATGCCTATGGCTTTTTAACAAGACTGTATGCAGGGGATTTGCCTGGATTACACAGGCGCTGAGTATGCAGCCACTGCAGAAGTGATGGGAAAAATGCTCAGTGCTTTAAAGGAGAGAGGAAAACAGTTAAGTTTGATTTAAAAAATTGGCAATGGTAAAGCCAAGGAGATTCAGAAATGGAAAAAGGAGAAAAGAAAAATTATGGCTGATGTTCTTGGCATTGAAAGGTCTCCGAGAAACAAAGTTTATGCTAATACTAAGTATCTGTCATTGCATTTATTATCAAGCTAAACAGTTCCAGTGGAGTCTAAAGGCATGCCAAAAAACAGCTGGGTGCATGTATTGTGTACTCATTGAGTTTATATATACTGGTGAGATTGAAGCCTTTGGCATATTCCAAAGCCGAGAGGAGTATTTTTATATTTGCACTTTCTGATTTTGTTTGCAACTACCAGCTGCATTTAGAGAACTCCAAGGCAGCCTGCTTGCACCATGAACTTCATCATAAAGAGATGCAGCTCTCACCATGAAGAGGTCATGTGTCTTGATGTGACTGGAAAGCTACAATCTGTTAAAGAACTACCATTTAAAAATATACTGACTTAAAGAGATTTTAAAAGAACTTTGGTCGAGTGTGTAATCATAGAATAGTTTGGGTTGGAAGGGACCTTTAAAGGTCAACCTAGTCCAACCCCCCTGCCGTGGGCAGGGACATCTTCAACTAGATCAGGTTGCTCAGGGCCCCATCCAACCTGACCTTGAATGTTTCCAGGGATGGGGCATCTACCACCTCCCTAGGCAACCTCTTCCAGTGTTTCACCACCCTCGTTGTAAAAAATTTCTTCCGTATATCTAGCCTGAATCTACCCTTTTTTAGTTTAAAACCATCACCCCTATTGCAACAGGCCCTACCAAAAAGTTTGTCCCCATCTTTCTTATAAGCCCCCTTTAAGTATTGAAAGGCCGCAATGGAGGCACTTTCCCAGAAGATCTTACTAATTGTTCAAAATAACACACGTTCCACGCTTTATTATTCTATTAATAGAAACTCTGTGTTGGTGACCACAAAAGAACTTGACTGATCAGGCTGCACATGCACTCCAAACATCACAGTGGTAGTATTGCCAAACCTTGTTGTAGCAAATAAAATAGTGTTTGTATTAACAGGATAAGTCTGATTTCTTCATACTGCCCTGATCTGTGTATCATTTAAACTGTAAATTCTCTAGAGCAGTCATGATCTCTGTACAGCAGTGAGCACAACAGCCTTAGCTCATGTCAAAGGTTTTCTGCTATATGGTGACACTAAGATGTTACAAAACGATATGGTAATAAAATCAGCTAAAATGGCCACTCACCCGTGCACAGCCGTCACAGTATTGTAATTATTTGATTAGTCATCTTTTGCCTCAAACAGCAGACTTTGAAATAAGATACACATGTAAAGGAGACCAGCATGAATAAACATTTTAAGGAGTTAGTAAAAGCAGAATTAAAACCAATTGATTTAAACTGAGCCAATGTTTATCAAACTACAGGAGACAGCTTTTCTACAGCAAAATCCCTTTTATAAGATCCTGAAAACTCAAGCTTTAAAGACATAGAGAGTAAACCAGTACAATGCTACTGACACCACAGCCACAGAAAAAAAAGACAGGTTAACTGACCATCCTGCCTCAAATCTGGCCAACGTTGGCTCCTAAAACCAGTGTAAACCAAGCATTTAGTAATAGTTGCAAATACATAAAATGAGTAAGTTCCATTAGAGATGTTTATAAATGCTGAAACTTAGAAATTATTAATCCTTAGTCATTAAAGTGAGATAACAAATGTTATCTTTTTGCCTTGACTCAGTGACATTTTTGTACAAACGAACAGCTAACACAAAGCAGCAACGGCTAACAGCAGAGCTCTGGGAGTAGAAAGGTAACACACCAGCATACCTCCAGCTATAAATTTTTATTGAGCTACCACATGGCAGATCAGGATTCACATAGGTACCAGCCAGGCAATTCAGAACTTAAGGGCTGTTTACCACTACCACTTACTCATTTCTGCATATAGTTGAACTAGACATCTCTGTGGTTAAAAGCATATCCAAACTACCCTACTGCTCCTATCCATGGAGGCAGCAGTGGGAAGTATCTGATATGCCAGAGTTCAGCCCCGAGCAAGAGTGGCTGAAAAGGTTTTGCATGGTGAAACTTGTTAAGGTTACAAGAAGGAAAATGACTTCTTAATAACGCAATTCTTTAATTATTTTGTCCGCATGTACGTTTAATCTTCTGGGTGCACATACATCATCAGTAATCAACTTTCATACTTTCTGCCTTTGTAGTTGGCACAACTGTACAGCAACCTGCATCATCCCCAGTGTGACTGAAACAAGGCTAATGTTCAGCCTTACATGTGTCCTTTACAGTCTCTCAACTACAGAATTCGGTAACCTACTAAGGACTCAGAGGGAGGTTACTATGCATGAGAATAACACATCAAGTATTTACATTCCTTAAGAAGGGTACATCTACAAATACACAGAATAGAAGACTCCAAGCACTCCGTCATTACAATTAGCCAACAGTGGGTCCAAATCTTTAGAACATATGTGAATGAAGGGCTGCTTTATCAAATACAGCATCACTACCAGACACTGCACCAGTGGCAGAGATTTTGATGAAGCTGTGACTGAAACATGAGATGATTGACCTGCAGATGTCTGAAAGACATTTTTAAGTTAGCTCAGGCTACGTTAGAATATTTTAGCAGAGTATGCTTCCACTATTAGAGAAGAATCTTCTGTAAACCAATCCCAATAGTCTGTGGAGGGACTGCAGCCACTGATAAATTGAAGTCTTGGACAAGACTTGATTGCTCTCCACAGTGGGAAGTAAAGTTTCAGCTCTGAAGTACAAAGCTTAAACCTAAAATGCAAGAAGATAATATCCTGACTTGGGAGAAAGTCAAACATCATCAGGAAGAAAGAAACTACTACTAAAAGCTGTCAGTCATTCCTCTGTAGGAAGATCACCAGAAAAGTAATCCTCATAGAAGGGAGGAGAAACTAACTGTTGCCTTGATGAGGCATATAAGCATAGTAGGAATGAAAATTGGAACTTGCCTTAGAGAAGAAGCTTTTTTACTAGGGGAAACACCTTTATTGGACTGCTTTGGTATTTCAGGGCTACAGGGTGACTGAATGGCATCTCGAAGACATAAGTGGCCAAGGCAGATGCAAGAAACCTATCTAGCCAATAGATTTGAAAGACAGTAACCAAACAGCTACTCCAGAACTGCTGAGCTAGGAACAGGTAACAGTTTGTACATGGCACGAAACAGCCTACTTGGCAAGATAAGAATGTCCCCTCGAATYTTGCCTACTTACACTTAGAAAGGATGTGCTAATTGGTAACAGAGGTGTTTTAGACATGAGCACCATTCAACTCCAGATAGAGGTTCCCAATGCTTTGATGAACAGCTTCCGAGTTCTGCACAATCAGATCTGGGAGTACCTAATGTATCTACTGTCTGCCCAAGAAATGAGGCGCCAGAATTATCCTCGCCAGCCCAGGTCTAGTAGGATGGCTACTGCCACATTGTATTGGCTTGTCAAAGACCATCAGAAGGAATCTCATCAGGGGACAAGTCAGCTTCTCTGACCACAGGCTGGAAATGCGCACAAGCAAACAGACATAAATCAGCTATGAAGCAGCAGGAATTGGCATCATTAAGACGTGTCAATGCAATGAGGTCATTCTAGGATGCATCTTGCACGGACAATGACTCTAGAAACATCCACTCTGCACCTTTCCCTATGGTCCAACAGCACTGGAAAAGGCATTTGTGGAATGTAAAAGAAGCTCTACAGGTTTATTACTCTCTGTGTAAAAATATAAAATGTCCCAAAATGCTGAAAATAGGGTGTTACTGCTGTGGGAGGTACACTTTCACTTTCCACAAAATCCTTTAGGTTGGAAGAGATGCCTTGAAATCAGCCAGTCCAATCCGCCTGCTCAAGCAGGGTCAGCTAGAGCAGGTTGCCCAGAACTGTGTCCAGTTGGGTTTTGACTGTCTCCACAGATGGAGACTCCACAACCTCTATGGGCAGCCTGTTCCGATGTTTGACCACCCTCCCAGTTTCAGTTTTCAGAAACTCCTTCCCTCTTTGATAAATCCTAAAATTACCAAAAAGTTATCATTTACTAGATGCAGAAAACAGCTAAAATTATGCACATTAATTCAGTTCTACCTTGTACTTTTAGCTGCCTCCCACAATAGAGGATGAAATTTCAAGTCTATCAGTTTGAGAGCACTTTGCAACTTTTGCTCATTAACATGCTGCACATAATAGATATGAGGCATCTAGCCTAAACGGCTTGAAGCTGCTGAGGTATTTTGCCTGCAAAAGGTGAAGGCCCAAGCTGCCAAACCCCAGAATAATACACATCCGCTTCTTATGTACCCTGGCAGCCAAAGAGTGAGTCAAACTTGCCAGAGCACTTTGCTCATTATATATAAAATGCTTGACTGAATTTTAGTAACAACTCAACGTGGCTTCAGAATTATTTTAACCTGTGGCCAATCCCCACATGAATGTCCAAACTGCCTAGCCACAGAAACAACAAGCATAGCAAAGCCAGGTTCAAAGTGTTTTCTCTTTACATCTAAATCTAAGATAAATGTTATTCATGCCACACTGTGCAAATATAACTGCAAGGACTCCAGCTCTAAAAATAGAATCGGCAGGAAAGTAAGAACTATTAATAAGTGGTATTACTGCTACCTCTGCACAAGTAAGAAAGACTAAAATGCTTTGCAGAGTTAGTTGATCACGCTTCCCTCTGCAGCAATTAGCCTCACAAAAGGTATCAAAAGAGCTTGGCAAGAATAAGCTTCGTCGTGGTGTTGCTGTGATTATTTTTTTTAAAGCAAATAAAACAAAAAATTGAGGAAATTTCTAAAGCAAAAGCAGTAGTGTGTGGCAAGAGAATTTAGAATCGTGTTCCGAAATCAAATAAAATCTGGAAGCGGAGACCAGCCAACATTCTCAACAAATCAAGACAGTACTGTAAGTCACAGTCAGTGTGTTCTACTCGCAAGCATTTAAACTTGTCTTAGAGTGGAGTTATAATTTAGATATTATGAGAACCAAAGCTGCCTCTCCCCTCCAAGATTCTTGCAGACATTTCTGTTTAGCAATCGTCATTGGCTCAGATGTTTGGTTGTTTTTTTTTTTTTTTTTTTTTTATTTTTATTTTTTGTTTTTTTTTTTTTTTTTTTTTTTTTTTTTTTTTTTTTTTTTTTTTTTTTTTTTTTTTTTTTTCCCGTCAGAGCACAGAACTGAGCCTGAACGTATCATATAATTAGGCAGGTTAGAAGAAGTAATAACAACTTTGGCTGGGACAGCAAGAAAAAGTAGTAGTTGCCAGAAGGACCAATTAGCTAGCAAACTACCTAACACCACTCTGAACTTTTACTTATAGATGCAAACTGACTACTTGGCAAGTTTTCAGAAAAGGAACCTACCTCCCTGAAGCTACAGCAACCAACAAGTTTAAGTACAACTACTCCTTGAGAAAAACCCTTTAATAATCTGCACTGTTCTTACTGCTAGGTGAGAACTACAGTAACAGTCCTTGGGTGGTAAAGTACAATAAATGGTGCCAATTACACCTGAAATACTCAAGATTTCTATCATTACTTTTTCAAGCTCTCCCTCAACAGATTAGTGGAATTGAACTTGCAGCAAGAATTAGCTCCTGAAAAATCCCATGCGCTATCTTGCTTTCTGAAATTTTCCTTTAGAGGTACATCTGACAGACATAAAAAGATGCAAAAGCTTTGTGACCAATGACAGGGAAGTATGTCATTTCCATAAACMATATATATTTCTTATTTTCTACCAATCTGGACATAAAGCCTCTAAGTCATCCACTGCTACCAAAAAGCTGCAGCCTTGCCAGGGCCATGTAATTTATCACAACCAGATGGTGTGCTGTCAATAAAGGAGGGGCTGCTATCATTCCAGGGCAGAATAATTATCTTCCCTTTGAACCAAGGACAATGTTTTCAATAAAAACCCAAAGCTGTTTAATGCAACTTCCAGTCTGTCAGACTCCCACTGTGCAGCTCCAGGATTCGTTAGACTCACAGAAGCAGAGGAGACCATTTGTTAAAAATATAGCACAAGTCTCTCAGAGAGGACATTGATGAGATACAATTTAAAAAAAAATAAAGAGGCATTTTGAACCTTCTTTAAAAGCTTTTTGCATAGACTTTTTCCATCACAAGTTTTACAGGGAAGGTAGCCTGTACTGTATTAAAATGCCACCTATGTCCTAGGCCTTTTAAGTAAACTATGGTAGATCTTCACTGCTCTGGTATGCACCTCTTTTGGCTCTGCATTTTTGCACCTCAAAAGCAGGAGTAGCAACATTTATTCTGAGAGGAAGACTAATAGGTAAGGGTTGTGAAGCACAGAGAATTAAAGGTTAGCTAGTAAACGAAGCTAAAGAAGAACTGAAAGCCATCTCTTCCAGACCAAAACACCACTAGGCTGACATTCCTCTGACGTCTGGAAACACATCCCAATTATACTGGAGTAATTCAGAGAACTGGACCTTGCAGCGTAATTAAACAAGTTACAGTACAACCAAATAGTACCTTCACTTCGAGCAATGCAAGAGACTGGATGAATTTCACTACATACTCAATTTCCCCTAGAGCTTCAAACTCTGCCAAATAAAAAGCAGTAATTATTTGAACACTCAAAGCATTTTCTGAGACCACTTCCAAGCCAAATTTTGACTTTCAGCTTCCCCTTCTTTCACCAGTACATATTTAATGAAGTGGTTAAGAAACACATCCTCTTTTCACAACAGCAGAACATTTTGTTCATCTTGAAAAGCTAGAATAACTATCAAGCCTAGGAAATTAAAGGTGAGCTGCAAGCCCAAGTGTGACCATTTCCAGGAATTACATGTAACAGAATAGAATGGAAATGTTCATGTAGTTTTAGTTCCAGGATGATAACAAACGTTATTAAAAGATGGCTTAGCCTGGTTTACTCTTGATTGACCCTCTAAGATAAAATCAGCACATTCTTTTCTTCATGCAGCAGTTGCCTAAAGGATGCTACTCAGATTCTATTATATTTTACACGCGATTTACAGTCTTAGAAGAAAAAGGATATTCTGGCAAAGCATGACAGAAGAGGAAAAAAAACCCACAACAATTGAACAGCATTTAAGATTTTGCACGAATCTCAACTGATGTACAATTCTGCTCATCACTTCCAGGAGCTGCAGTCAGTAGCTGATGGCCTACCACCCAGAAGACCACAACTAATGAAAAAAGGGTAAAGACAAAGCACAAGATCTCTCAGTCCTCATAGGAAGCACCATTATGTGCATGAACAAAAAGCTTCACAGCGAAAGAGTAAGTTGTCTCCTCTGTATGAAAGAGCAAGAGTGGCTCTTACCTTAGGATACTGGGGTCCATCCCCACCAGAACTTCATGAACATCACTGGAAAATCTCTTTGTTGTTCTTTCTTAATGAGTACATGCAGTGGGGACATAACACAATGGAGACAGCAAGTAACAAACTTCCACAGAGAGAGATACAGCTCTATTTTTACTAACACTTAAAACTCTTCTCAGAGTCTGAGCATTTCTTGCACCTACGCAGTAGCCTTCAATGGAGATTTTGCAGGCTTTTCCAAAGCCCACAGACACCGGTGTGCGGCAACTCACACCGAGTGTGCAAAGGTGCACGCAGGAGAAAGTTTGATGTCCTTTACAAGGTAGAGGCCTTTGTCTTTCAACACGTGCCAGTTAGTCTCATCTTGATAATGACCCATTTCTACTGTTCTTGTTTTGTACAATATTGTTCTCTCCAACTCTGCTGTATTACACACAGAGTATACTACAAAATCATCTTTGAGATCCCCACCAGCTATAAAGCATTAGTGCTGCCACTGCTATTAAAGCTACTTTAATGAGAAAGTAGTGAAAATTGAGTGCATACTGCACTGTCAGAAACCAGTCAATCCAATCCATCAAGCTAACGGCAACTGAATTTGTACTTATACGAAGAAAATACATTCAGAACTACCAATATTAACTGATGCATGGTACGTGGAAAAATGAAGCCAAAGAACATAGGCTACACCACAGCATAGATGATCAGCTGGTAATTATGTCAGCACTTACACCAGGGCAGAAACAGACTGTAGCATTTTCAGAACCTTCATCTTGGATCAACCTCCTTCTCCAGTAAGTGACTGAAGAAGCGATATCAGTTTCTAATTAACACCATATCAAATCCTGTAATACAACTCTAAGGACAAATGTGTCTGAACAATTTTGCTGTAGGTTTTACTACAACTCTTCCTTCTAGTTTGCATTTTAGATTTCCTAATTTGAATTTTCTAAAGCCAGCAACTGAATTAACCTATTTTATTAATTGAAACACCCTAGTCCCTCTTGCCACACAGATGGATTGGTATCTACATTGAGATGTAATTTAATGAAACAAGGGCAGGGGGAGGGGCAGAAAACCTAGAAAAACCACACAAGGCACCAACAGTCAATTTTGCTGAGCTTTGTAAAGTGAACTTCAGTACAGTTCTGGGGAATACAGATTTTTAAAGGCTCCACTGGTATGCAACATCATGGGTACACTAACTAGCATTTTTAAAAACACCAGTATTTTCAGCATTGTGATAAAAATACAGCCAATAGCTCATCCTTGGAAATAGTCAATGTATTCTTTCAAATCTCTCTTGTTTAAAATATTGCTCCACAATAGGAACAACACACAACTCTTTGGTACATCCAAAAGACAAGATTATTTGTAATTTAATATGGAAACATTTCAGCTGTCTTAATACCAGGATAATTCCCATGCAAGTCTGGCATTTGAGCCATGCCACATATTTGTCACTGAAGTGTGTGCATTTTTGTGCCCTTAGGTGTGGTCCATCAGTAGATGCATTGCCCATAACAGTACCCCCTCCCACACATTCGCTCACAGGTTGCTGAAGTGATTATTGGCCCTCCGAACCTAGAGCTTTTTCATCACACCATTTCTTTGTTCTATAAGGCACCATACAGTCCTCAGGAGTTCACAGCTAAAGGGACACCAACAGCCTAAGCTGGCTGTGAGCAATTCAGCAAAATGCATGTGTTTACATTTGTCAGCCTTTAAAAGAAATCTTAAGAACCACTGCATTTGTAGCAGTAACCTTCAGAAGGTTTAACACTTGAGCTGCAGTGCTTTTTCCCCCCTCTGATTTTAAAAGCTGCCCTTTCCCTCTGTATAGATAAGTAAAGCGACACACAACAGGGATACGGAGCCATTAGCATCTCAGACTCCCTGTGTGATAATTAGAGGAAATGATTTGCTGACCTCAAGCAGTCTTTGAAGTCTGCACAAGCAGTATGTAGAGAAGAGGGAAGCATTATTCAGCAGGACATACATCCCCTTAGGCCTGCCTCTGCAAAAAGTTCTGCTGGACTAATTCTTCTCTCAAAACCTGGAAACACCTGGGCTGCCAAAAAACTTGTGGTTATAGACAATGTTCATGGACTGCTGTGAAAGAGTACGTCAGTATTTTATTTAAGCCTAATGTACAAAAACTGTCATGAGGCAAGCATTGCTTTGCAGAAGTCTGAATTACTAACCAGTTAGCATTGGGGAAAAAAACCAAAAAGAACCAACCCCAAAACCTATATAGCTCTTCTATTTAGAAAGCTAACCACAATTCCCATTCACATTTACACAGGCTTTTATCTTACATAAGACACCATACAAACTAAAATTAATTGCTCACGTTGTTTATTGTCAGCAGCCCCCTGATTTTAAAGATACAGAAATTACCAAATAGTAGATCCATATTGCATAAATAATCTATTTGAGTTAACCATGTAAAAGAGAACCACATCCTCACACATAATGCCAACAAACTGTAATTTATTCCAGGAACTCAGTTTCAAGAGATGGGAAAACATAATACAGGCTCTTGCCATTTCTCTGCATACTGAAAATGCACTGTGTATTACAAAAACCTGCTTTTTTAAGACTCAGGAAAAGTCTTAAAAAAGACTGCTGGTTGCTGGTACCATCAGATTCCTTAATGACTACTAGAATTACATTTAGCTGGTAATATGCTTTTAAAATTTTTTTTCCAGTATTAACTACAATGGTATACCATATCCAAGTCAGACACTGCAGAAATAGCAACTGTCTCTACTTTAAAGTTCGCACAATGGAAAACAAAAGATCCTGTGCTCTCCATTTGTGTTCAGTGTGACTCTTCATAGGAAATCCACCTAGACAGAAGTAGGAGAATTTGATGTCTTTGGTGAAGAATGGATCTTGTCCAAGGCAACCCCCCAAAAAAAACCAACAACAAACAAAACCAAACCAAAACACTGCCTCCTGTGAATGGCTGTCAGAAACACACAAACCCTTTCCACTTAAACTAGAATTCAAGATAATGCCTGGTCTGGTAGAGCTGATAAAAAATTATCATGAACTCTGTTTTACCATTAAAAAAGAGCGAGAAAGTGAGAGCATGTGTCTGTGTATCTAAAAATCAGTAAGACTGACTGAACACAGAAGTATTTCGTAGGCAAAGGACTGCATAGGAACAACAACTCCATTTCACAGTCACGTTACGCTTATCTCCTCTGATATGTTCCAATAGGCTCATGAAGAGATCCAGAATGGCACCCTAACTCCAACCCCACAAGCCACCACAGTATTTTTCCACACAGAACTTTTCCAGAGGCTGAATTTCTACTGAAAGCAACTTAAGTTCTCTCTAGAGTATCGTAGCTAAATAGAAGAGCTATACAGACAGGACCAAGTAACTGTCCTGTGAGAGAAAGTGAGGAAAAAAAAAGCACACTACCAGCTCAACTTCACTCTGACACTAGCTGAAGGATCTGCTGAGGAACAGCAGTATTGCCTGCAACAAGTAATTTCCCCCCCCCGCCAGGTGAATCCAGAAAGCAATTTCTGAAATCTAAGTCACAAGAGCAATACTTTTTTATGATWGTTTAGTTTTTATGTTTAGCTGTTCATGTTTGTTTATACCTTGTTCACTGTATCTGGTTACATTGCTGTCACATGGCTGAAATTCATTGCATCCTAAGAATTATGATTTACAGTCATCTTTATGTTGAAGTTGCATGTAAAAAGCATTGGTTCAGATTAATCAATAATTTTAAAGAATGAGATTAGGTCTATCCCTCCAAAACAAAGAAATTAAGTTTGTGTTGCCTGGGTACATGTATTAACTCTGCATATCAATTACTGGGAGGATTTGTGGGATTGGTATTAACACTACTTACACATTAGCTCATACAAATTGCGTATTATCACAAATCATTCATAATAATTGCAAAAACAGCTGTACATATCCTGTTTGACAGCTGTTCTTGTGCCTTGCTGAGAAGAAAGGGAAAAGAAATGTGTGCTGGTCAGACTATTCTTCTTAACTAGTTACGGTGCCTCCACTATGAAGAAGTCAAAAAACATGAAAAAAACTTTATACAGTTTCAATAAAACTTAACTTGCCAAGTTAATGGAATTTTAGAGAAAAGCAAGTATTTTAAAAATTTTATTTTCTTTTTATTATGATACTTCGGACATTGGAACTTAAAAAGCACATCTTTGCTCTTAAAAATCTCAAGAATAAGACAAAGCATCAATGAAGAAGAGACAGAAGAAAACAGACTCAAACCTCTGTACAACACAAATAGGCTGTCAGGCCTTTATGGCAGATTGAAGCCACAGAGAGAAAAAAACATCAGGAACACATACAAACACCACATTTCTTTACAAGCTAAGTTATATAAAGGATGTTTATAATCTACTTCCATGGAGGAGTTCAGTAGCTTTACAACATAGCAACAAAGAGTGTGAACTATATTTTCCATCTGTTTTGTGCAGACTGTTTTTCTACAATGGAAGCCAGTATCAAAGCTAAAATCCCAAAGAACAGTTAAACAGCAACACAAGAGGGTAGAGAAATGCTCTTTGCCTTTGTAGTACAAGAGAAGATGATCAAGGATATGGCCTCTTCGTATGTTTCAACCAGGAAGCGTTACAAATAACTTAGTAGTCACTGAGTTTCAGCTAGCATTATTAACTGCCTTTACTAATTGTAAAATATCACACAGATATAAAATACCTTACAGAACCAGACTATCACCTCCATCTGAACATCTGCCGTAAGAACAGCAAATCAGCCCGCTTCCACATTTTAAGACAGCTATAGCCAAAAAGGAAGGCTATGGTCAGTATAAAACATGAGTTCACCTTTAGCTGAAGCATGAAAAGAACAAAAATGCCACCATTGTAAGAACTCCTTCCATCTCCAAAGTTCATTTACAATGGTAGCATAAAATCTCTTCTGAAGCTGTCCACCTCAAGAGATAAAATAACAAATAGCATCTATTGTACTGTTATATATCATTAGCACAAGTTCTGCCATGCTGCTGCTGTTAGGCTAGAGTTCACCCTACATTATATGGCATAGATGTCCTCTACATATATAGACCACTAGAAATAGAGTAGTAAGCCACATTTCTTTTCCCGGAATACAAAAAAGCTGTAGTGCACACCAGCTTTTCCAAGAAAAAGCACAATGCTTAAGTTTAATAGGTCTGATCTACACAGACAACACTTTAAAGAAAAAGGCACTTGAAACACTCCACAAGACATTACTACTATAGAAAAACAAACATGTATGGATTGTACAGCCCTTACGGCCACATTAGACTACCCTCAAATCTGAAGGGAAGTCACTGAACATTTACAACCTGTATTAGGAAAAATCTCACTGCGAACAATCTTCCCAAAGTCCCCCATACGAGCCTTCAAACAACCCTTCAATCTCACTGAATACATCAAAATCAAAACTTAAGCAATCTTATGTACACTACCACATGGATCTAAGACTGTTCCTGAGCAGCAGTAGTTTCTCYCACCACTCCAATAAATACCATTACAACAGAACTATCAAAATCCCTGGATCCTACACACACGCTTTCCAGAACACAGTGTAATTCCCCCAGTTTACCAGGTATCTACAGAGCTTCCATGAAGACRCTGTTAAGCATATCCTTCACTTCATGATGAATTGTCAAAAGAATTCATCCTGAAGACAAGACAAACACTTGTAGGGGAATATTTTTCTACCTACATAGCACCCTCCAAAGGTTTCCCTCAGTACTAAAATTTCTAAGTTAACTACATACCAAAATCCATGGACTCAACCAAGATAGTAGGGCACAATCTCCACAATCAAGAGGCTACAAGCTACTACCTTCTTCCTGATGGAGAAAATCCCATAACAAAAAAATGGCCGTGTAGCCTTACTCTACTCCAAACTGGGCTACTTTCTCTCAAAACATGGTGAAGGAAGCAGGCACAAGTATGAGGTATCATAAAAATTAAAAGTATTAAAATCCAATAAAAATAAGTGCATACAAAGCAGGCTATAGCAAAAACTCAGGGTTAGGAAGGATGAAGAGTCTGACAGCCATACCTGTGTCACTAAGTGCCCTGTGTTAACAGATTAGCAGTAAAATAACTAGTTTCCAAGTAGGTTGTTGTTGTGAGTTTTTTTGTTTTTTTTTTTTTTTTTTTTTTTTTTTTTTATTTTTTTTTTTTTTGTGTTTTTTTTTTTTTTTTTTGTTTTTTTGTTTTTTTTTTTTTGGTTTTTTTTTTTTTAGAAAACAACAGCTGCAATTTTCACCTATATTTAAATTAATGTATTTTTCATACTAGAAGCAGTACTCTGGAAAAACCCCACTCCTATAGTTTGAATTAAAAATCACTAAATGTGATGTTCCAATAACCTCAGGATGGTGAAAATGAATACTACTTCAGTCAAAGTTAGCAAAGGTACAAAAAAGTAAAATTTTCCACAGGGAACGTACATACCTAAACTTATGACAGTACCACTACAGGTGTATTATTTATCTTCTTTAACCAGTTTTCCATGCCTGAATTACACAAAACCTGTTACATTAAAAAGTCCTAAGGCAAGGATAACTAATAACTAATATAACTAATGCTTAATGATTTTTAATTACACTGAAGTATATTCATTGCAGAGGCATTCAAAACCAATTTCTAAACTTTAAAAATGCTAGTCTTTATTTGCAGCTTGGCTTTTTGTTTGTGTGTTTCTGGTTGGGGTTTTTTG
This sequence comes from Phoebastria nigripes, assembly GCA_035582835.1. NCBI lineage: Eukaryota > Metazoa > Chordata > Aves > Procellariiformes > Diomedeidae > Phoebastria > Phoebastria nigripes. The sequence continues at coordinate 311,122 of JAYKAV010003122.1, read as the reverse complement.
TGTGGGGTTTTGTTTTGTTTTTTGTTGTTGGTTTGTTGTTTTTTTTTTTAAAAGAAATAATTCAATTACCCACTGTAATAGTCTGAAATTTGTCTGGAAATGCACTGGAGAATTTGTATTTAAGTGGAAGTAAGAATGATTATGATTTGCAAGGTGTGCAGTTTCCTATGTATCTTGATTTACGTATGAAAAAACATTTTTTTAATCTATACATTTCTCCCCTCTGATCTCCTAGCTCTCAGCAGCTGCTGATCTGTCTGCTTCTCCTCTTAGACCCATTCCTCACAGTGCCTCTGTTGATGCTGGGACAGAAATTAGTTGTTCAACTTCTGACCTTTTCAAGACCTGCAGGACAGAAACTGCAAATGTTGCTTCATCTGAAAGAGCTGGCCACCATTCGGCACATTAACTTTACTATTCCAGGCACACCTGCGTGAAGCTTCTAGAAGACAATTACAACTTTACACTAGGAAGGACCTACATAGGTAACTGAAGTGGCTCATCTATCTATTTATCCAGTTACAAATTCAACCCAAATCATTCCCTTTGCAAATAATTTCAGTACCTCCCACCTTTCAAACATACTTTTTTTCCTCTGTAAGCAGTATGACCACTGCTGATACTAGGGGCATCTCAGGTGGTTCTGTTGAGTTAAGACTGYAATACTTGAGCAAATGAAAAAACAAGAAAAGATGCAGTGACAATGCAAAACGAACACATGAATTACTCAAAGACTTATTGTTTTGTGTAACAGTGTAGGAGCAAAGGCGCATAGTAAGCATTCCCTGTACCAAGCAGCCACCAAGGACTGTTTTCTTTGCCAAAATTTAACAGCAGGAGACATACAATCCCGAACACAGTTTTGACTTAAAAAAACTTCCTTCATAACAATCCTATCTGTGGAAACATCTCTAGCTACATGTGCATCAGAGAGGATCCAAGACATTTTTAGCTGTATAAGAGCTACCTTTGACAACTCTAGGAAACACCTCACAAAATCAAACTTGGAAAAGAAGAATTAAGCTCTGCTGTGTCCAGAAAAAAGTGAAGCCATTTTTTCCATCTTAAATTCTCAAATACAAGGATAGTCTTCAGGGAAATACTCATAGTGGAGTATAAGTTGTGCAGTTTTACAGAAAAGTTATTATTTATCAACAGTATTAACATTTAGTCTGTCAGTGTATTTATCCTGACATTAGGCACATCTCTTAGGAGCATGTGCTGCAATTCATAGACTGGACAAGATATCCAAGCACTCAGCTTTGGAGCAGTTACTCAGTAACTCTGCTAACTGGTCCTTGAGATACTAGCTTCCCTAGGGATCCCTCGTTAGCTGGTCATAAAAATTAGACTTTTTTTTGACTGCATTGTTTTCCAAATTTCACATCAAACCAGTATAGAAGCACAAGGTTATACAACATCCACAGGCCTTAATCTATCCTTCTGAAACTCAAAGCCAGTTCAGCCAAATAGAGGGATTCGTATGTCACAGAAATCACAGGCAATGAGTTAGCCATAAGAAACAGCACAGATTAACTGCAGATGACTAGCAACAATTTTCTCCCTCATTCCCTACAGCTGCATCAGCCACTGAAGTGCTGCTCTTAACTATAAAATCAGATGGGAAGTGTATAAGTGCAAGAAACAGTATTCAGCAAAAGTCAGTTGATTGGTCACACTCCATGTCAACACCTTAAAAGTTTGTAACAGCATTGTTCCTGAAGCAGTTAGACTAATGCTCAAGTTCCAGCACAGCAAGGCTTGATATTCAGTGGAAGAGATATACCAGCCAGCTATAAAGTGTCCACCTTTGGTTAGAAATAGCCAGTAATCAGCTTCATCTAAAAAGAGACAAATAGAGCTAGGGCATCCATTCTCTTACCTGGATAGTGAGCAAGGCTGAGGGGGTGGGATGTGTTTGACTATCCTACTCTTTGGCAAACTTCTTTGGGATATGGCAGCCATAAATACCGGAGTACCATCTTCTGGCCAAACTGAACAGAAATCAGCTCCATAAAGAAACGATGCCAGGAGCACTACGAAACAGTGCTTGAGATAATAATGAGATCCTACACAGAAGTAAGCTTTGACCAGTAACTGATACTGTAAGGTACTATGAGAAGTATTTCATCTTTGTGTTAGCACTTACTCTGAAAACCCAGAGAAAAACCTGGCAGACAGACTACCTTCTACTAACAGTCTTTTGGTAGGAGGATCCCTGAAGGGATAAGGAGAGTGACCAGAGTAGTCCTAAATACCTACTTTTCCTCAGTGGTATTAAATGGGACCTTATGGAATGGAGCACGGTAGTTTCCAAAGGTCTTTTTGTCCCTCAACATGACTTTGATATAACTCCCAACATTGCTAGAGATTTCACCTACCTAACACAAGGAGCAATGGGAGAGACAGGATGCTGCAAGTGCATATGTGCTCTTTACTAATGTGTCCTAAAATTAAGAATTCCACTCTGGAGGAGTTGGTTTGGTTTTGTTTGTTTGCTTTTTTAAATAGAAAGTTTATGTATGAAGTCACTGAGAAGGTAGCACCTGAATCTTTCACAGAACACTGTCTTCATACATCTTTTTGTAAAGACCTTGATCCATTCCCGGAAGAGGTCCTGTACAACATCTCAAGTTTCTCCTTTGACATCGAAGATGCTTACAGCTAAGAAGTTCATCTTATGATAAAAGCTATAGCCTGCAAATTTGCCACCATGTCAGAGCTGCCCACATCTGCTTGTACATCTGTTATAGCAGCCATACTTGTCCTTCTCCAGTGTGCTCTCAGATTTACCCTAAAACTTTGCAATAATTTCAACAGGAAGGGTGTTGAGCTTTCCCATGTTAGTAAGTTGTATTTGGCAAGCAGCTCCTGGTAGCCTGCCACCTGGAACTGCAGTGAGGTGGAAGAGTAGGCTTTGTGCCTGAAAATGCTCAAACCCTGGAGGCCTTGTCTCTGCTGTGACTTTTATAGACTTGTTTTTCCTGCACAGCTCTATTTTCCAAGGATCATGGAAAGATCAAAGCTGTGCATATAAAACCCACAATTGTCTCTACAATGCCAGGTCCTGAACAAAAAGTTACTTGTCAGGAATATAGCAGTAACCCTAGAAAAGACAAGCTATTTTCAGTAAAGATTGGAGGTACTAAACATTCTGCTTCCAGCTCTTGGTACAGACAGTTATTCTGTAAGAGTACCACATCTATTTGCACAGAGTACTTAGTTCTGGAGATGCTAGTTGCAGGGCAAACAAGTTCTCCACTGCCCATTTAAGGCCTGACACACATTTGGAGACACACTTACACAATACAATATTAAGCCGACCAGTAGGAAGGCAAGCTTGACAGTCTTAAGAAGCTTTAGAAGTATTTTATTGGCTTGCCCTTTTTTTTTTTTTTTTTAAATCCCAGTGTCCATAGACAAACAGTTAAGAAACCTTAGGAGGTGCTAGCCAACATGAACTTGAGAAGCGTGCATACTCTGTAATACATTTTCCCCCCACAGGCAGACAGCCTTGTAACCGCAGCTTTTCCACTACGCAACAATTAGGCAATAACCTGAGCATTAACAGAAGCTTACCCATGGCAGCAAGAGGCTCTACAGGTTGATTTATCCTGTTCTTGACAAGCCAATTTGTCTGGAGGTAAACCCCACTGTTGAAGCTAGACTGCAACAGAACCTGCACAATCTCATTTAAAGTCGTCTCAAATCTCTCCACTGGCCATATGCTCTCAAAACACGTTAATTGGCATACAGGTTTTTCAGACAGCTTCTTCCTTCAAAGATTAAATCTGTAGTATCTAAGGAAGTTTATTAATTCTGGGACATTAGCAAACATCTGCACACTAGTAGGACTAAAGTACACATTGTAGATTGTCAAGATTGACCACGTTTGGGAATTTGTGGTAGATCAACTGCACTGATATGAAATGGCATGAGTTGACCTGGTGCCAACCACATTTTACCTCAGAACCCGCTAAAGTAGGCAAGGACAGTAGTTCAACTGGTCTGCGAGTCCCACATAGCCTAATACACCTGCACATAGTCCACAGAAAGGGCTTCAGTTACAGACTGTTGCTTGTTTCCAAAGAAGCTAGAAACATTTACATTATATGGACTTCATGGAATGAAATTTTGCCATGTGTCTGTACACTGCAGACACTATTGTAATATCAGTATTAATTTTTCTATGTAGAAAATTGCTGCAGTTGCCAGGGCTGATGATGGGAAGTGGTGCTCATGTGGGTCATTCAGGTATTTTCAAAAAAACTCTGCTCCAGTAAATCATGTATCACACCAGGAACCATGAACTCTATTTCACACTAACCTAAAGACAGAGTGCACATCACCTCATTTGTGATTACTCCTGTTCAAATGCTTTACCTTAACATTCATACTGACTCACAAGCATTTTAGTCACACTATTGCTAATATATGCTAGTGAGCTGCTACCCAGTATTTTCTCCTTTTTCTGTATGAGCAGCACACCAGCATTCTATAAAATGTGGCACCTCAAGTGCTATTGAGAGTAAAAAGCAAGCCACACGTTTTAAATCAAGTGTAGTGAAGTAATTTCATTTTTCTTCATTTCTTACAACAAAGCCACATTCCTAGTTGTACTTCTGCTATGACAGATCAGTGTTTAGGCTGTGAAGATATAGGATGACAGCTCACACCTGAACAGAAATAGCAAGAACCAGAATGTTATGAGAACAAAGCAGGTGTACAGTTACAAAAGTTTATGAGCTCTTGCACAAACACCACAATGTTGATTAAAGTCCAAAAGAAGAGGCACTGAAGAATTCTCACATTCCAATGCACAACACAAAGGGTATAGCTCTGCTAGTGTCTGTAAACACTCTTCAAAGCACCAAAGGCTGAAAGATTTCTCCTGCCCAGCCCAGGTTAAAGCAATTTTTCTGGAGGCTTGCCATGCTCTGTGGGAGGGAAGTAGGGGTGCAGCAACAAGCTGGATTTAAAAGATCCCCAGCTGGAAGCACAAATACAGAGTGTGATGTTTAAAACTGTTAGTCCCCTGGAGAGAAGCAGGAAACTCTCTTTATGACCCCTAGAGTATTTGTTTTTCCAACAGTTTCCCAGCTCAGCTTGAGATTCTCAAGGGCAGCAACAAAAAAAGTTTTCACTTTGCTCAAATTAGTTTTGACTGGTCCCTGGGTTCCCAAGGTGATAATTTAACACCTCATTAACAAGTGCATTATTGGAGGAAATTCAAATGAACCGATTTTAATGCTAATTGAATGTTTTCAACCTCAGCCTGCACAAGGAGTATTTATTTCCCCTTTGGAGTACAATAGCAGCCACTGCTTCCATTTGTGGATCTACTGCTAACAATGGCAAGGTACAAACTTCATTTATAAATATACTATAAGCTACTTAAAATTCAATTCCAAGTGATGTAACATGGGCTATTCCTTCATTATTGCTTACACTTTATACTTGCATATACTTCTGGCTTGTCTTTGGAAAGAAAAGGAGGGTATGTCCAACTCTAAGAAACCTACTGACTAGGCAGCTGATTGACTACAGAGGTCATATCTTCACTTGAGGGCCTGATTAACCACATGGAGGTTAAAATACTAATTGCAGTCTTTCTCGCCTACAATTTAAGCAGACCAGGCTTAGTTTTGTTTCCAGCATGCTTCTCCCTGTGCATATTAACAGTATAGCAATGGTCCTGTCTTCTCAACCACTCAGTTAGGCTCAGTTCTCTGCCAACACAGCTGTACATTCTTATTCCCCTTGGCTATAATTGGTTTAACTACCTTTTCTGATTTAACTCACTCAAGTTTGTTGCACACAGCAATGGCAATACTAGAAATCCTTTTTTTTTTTTTTTCTTCTTTTTAAGGTTTCCTCTGACTAGATGTAACCAACTACTAGCTCTTCACAACCAAGGTGCTCAGATGAGACAAATACCAATCAAACTATGTGCAGCTAACTGACTAGCCTTCAAAGGTTAGTTATTCATTTCCAATAGTTTAGCAGCTGGCATGGCCTATGCAACTGCTGCCTCCATTGCTTGCGACATTAGAGCTATGTAGGATAATAAACCTTGGTTTCTATACAGTGCTCAAGACAACGTTCATTCAAAATTTAAGTGCCATCTTGGGCAAGGTCTATCCACAACTTATTCTATACGTGCTACATATGGCACTGTGATTGGATGTGGGATATTTGCCTCCTGAAACTGAAATGGAAGACAGTAAACTTGTTATAAATGTCAACATGTATAATTACTATTATTGAGTTAATGTCCATGGAAGGAAGTAGTTCACCTCTTTTACAAGGCATTAACACTGCCAGCTTCAGTTCAAATTTAAAATACTCCTGGATTTAAGGCTCACCTTCAGTTTTTAATACACAGGAGAGCAAACTAATTTTCATCTCTGAAGGAGGTTAACCAGTTCCTAGACTGGTTTCACCTTGCATGTTTTGATTTGCCCACATCTCAGTCAGGTTACTTTATGATTTTCTTCTACTTGCCCCCAGCAATGTTCTCAGGGTAACAAACAGGCTGGGTCCTGAACACCAACAGTGCTAACAGAACTCCAGTTGCACAGGATAGATCACTGGCTCTTATGTAAATGGCAGAAAGGAGCCAACTGGATTCCCAGTCCTAGTAAGAYTGTGATGGTGAAAAATCCAACTTTCAACTCAAACCAAACCATTGGTGCTGAAAAATTCACCGAGACAGGTTAAGTACTTAATATCATAAATCCCAACAATGTCTCATTTACCAGGACAAGCACCAAGCTATCTCATTTTCCCTACAGTCAATTTAAATAACCCAAACACCACGTGAACAGCAAGAATCAAGTGACTCTACACTACAAGTTTCCAGAACTCAATTGATTCCAGGAATCAATTTGTCATCTTTGTGTATACTATGACCCCAAAAAGTCTGCTTATTGTGTCTTTTTATTATTATTGTTTTTAAAAGCCCCTTTATCTACAAAACTATCTGAAGTTCATTCATCTTTGTGGCTGAACAGAGAGAAAGAGCAGCATCCACTGAACTGCTGACAAGCATCTGCAACACTCGCTCGTTAACAATTTCAACCATAGTGACTTTGAATTGGAAAACCAGCTCCAAAAATTTGCTTTTGCGGAAAGAAGCCTTCTCCATCTCTCCTACTGACCTTGCTCTACTATGTATCAAAGCCAAACGTGATGATATGCGAGATACCCATGTACATTGTCACTGGAGTTCTCTGAAGACATTCTATGTGCTCAAGATGTTCACCACTTGAAGATGACTGTTCCTTTGAAAAAATTCTCAAAGTGATCACAAATCAAGTGTGTTTTGTTTAAGACCACATGATGGTCTTCTAGCCAATTATGTGCAAGACAAGTAATGCAAAGTAAAACAGGACAGATATACAGCGTTGAGCTAATGATGTAGAGGAGTTTCAGAAGCAGTACTGGAAGCACCACTACCAAGAACCCATAACGTGGCTCTGCCATCACTTTGGCTGTTGGAGTGTTTCTGCAGTCTGGATGAAGGAGCAAATAACATACTTGTATTCATATATAATTATATTCCCATAACTGTCTTCAGAGAGATTGAGGCTTGCTAGTCACTTACATGCATAAACAGTGTAGAGAATTAACAGATTAGTTTGAACAGAAATCAAGATACAAGACACTACTGTCTCAATTCAGGCAGCACATTTGCATGCCATCCATCTTATGTTCTCTATAAGCAGCCATTCAGCTTTTCATAGCATCTGTATTTTGTCTGTGTTGCCTCCTACTAATATCCTATTTAGTCACTCGCAGCTTGCTGGAAAGATCTGAAAGGAGATATTTACTTTTTTTGGTTAGGTAAAGTTTTAGTTAACTACAATGCCTGATATTGTAAGTTTAGAGCCTCCAGATGTTTCATTAGATTTAGAAATAACCTGAAGTATAAGAGGAGAGAATTAACTAATTCTTGCAAAGTAATACACAAAAACCCCTTTTGTCCTCAAAAACTAATTGTTTCCTACTACTTATTCCTCAGCTACAGACCATCTCAATCTGACATCGCAATTTCCACAAAGGTTTGATGCCATGGAGGACAGCAGCTTTTACAAATAATGTGTGGTGAACAGAAGCAGGCAGACAAAGAAGCCACAAAGGCTCTTTTCAAGAAAGCATTCTTGAAGCCATTAAAAGATTTAGCTGTGGCCCAAAAAACACGGTTGGGAGGTAGCCGTCTACTGTTCTGATTCCAGCTCCAACTCCTGTGCCCTTGTAAAACCATTGCCCTATCTCAGTTTTCCTTCATCCTTTAGTTCAGCTTGACTAATTTAAAAGCAGTGAAATTTTTGTAATACACAGTCGATTCAGAGGTACTTACCAGTGTCCCAGTTTAACACTATTTCTCTACTTGTCTTCCACAGTTAACAGCTCTTACCAGCACCACTCTACTCCACATTTACTCATAGTCAAACCAACTGCAGACAGTGGTCCTCCAGAGCCCCACCCATAATTGCACAGAATCCAAACAGAAGTTTTTCAGCCAAAGCCCTTAAACAAGGAAAAAACTTTGTCATGCTATCACTAAGCAGCTGCTCAATTCACCCAATTGAACTTTTGCCAACTTCATCCACAGAAAATGCTACAAAGTAATATTATCTCTAAAGCCTTAAGGCAATTAAAAAATGCAACTGTGCAGACAATGAACAGAGAAGCACTTCCATGCAGGGATCATCCTATGAGGTGTTTATCCTAGCTGAAGGCTGACTTAGATGCTTAGAAAGCCAGTAACACTTTCACAAGACCTGTAGCTGAGAAATCCTTTCTAAGTATGAGCGGAGAGGACTTTGGCTATCCAGCTGTTATATCCAGCACTTCCAAAAAGCACTACAGTTCGTATAGAAGTCGGACGTACAGAGGCTTCTTTGAAACGACACAGCTTTCAAACACCAAACCACTTCTTTTCTCAATAAAAAGAGTGGCTAGGAATTCTGGTACTCCTTAGCACCAAATTAGCAGGATGTAGCCTGACATGCATTTTAAGCAACACGACAACAAAAAAGGCCTTTTGAGTTTACTTTTTTGCCAAATTGGTTCCTGATCTGGTTCACCTTTCAGCTCTGATGGATCTTGCTGGCATAATGGCAGGAGAACAGTCTGGAGTGGAAGTTGCTTCCATTCTCCTGGCTTGAACGAGTATCACACTGTAGCCTCAGAAAGGGGCAAAAGTGCCTTAGTTTGAATACTGCAAACAGAAACCAGTTACACATTCCTTGTTTCCCACTTCATTAAGCAAAACAGATACTGGAAGAAACCCAAAACAAGCAATGCCTGAGCAGACCACAGACCATTGGCAAATCATCAGCTAGAAAGAGCTCAAACAGTCACTTTTAAGATGACGGCAAGACCCAGCCCTTTTGCACAACTTTTCATGTAGTTTGAAGCTTGGTTAATATCTGTTCACAAGAGCAGCACTGGGGACAACCCTTGGCTGGTACAGGTATCTCACATGGACCACTCGGAAGCACTCAATGCTAGCACAGATACAGGCTGCTGCCTGGCTATACTTGCCTCAGTGATGACTTCTCTATTGAGCAACCACCAACACCAATTGCTGGCACTTAACTCTGTTCTCAGATAATGCAAGCAAACCAAATGAAACCTGTTACAACAGAAAAATTCTTAAGTCATTTCTCCAGTGACCTTTTTCACTGCAGGAGTTATCTGTCAGGTTAGTTGGTCAGATGACCCATGTTCAAAAGCAAATACAGTTCTTCAGTATATACCACCACCTCGTGGCTAGATGCCTGAAACTCCCATAACTGAATATATTCTGCAGTTTGAATTCTAAGAGCCTCTGAACCAAACACCACTGACAGATCCTCAGCAAACTACACTGTCATCCTGTGTGAGCTGCTCACAACTTTTTAATTACCCGTGAAGAGGGAAAAGTATTCTACATGCAAAGTGCTGTACCATTTCAGTTTCAAGGCAGCTTACACAAGTGCAAGCTATTTACTTCATGCTATAACTAAAAGGAAGCTGCTACCTACYAGGCAAATAAGACAAGAATTTGTGGTTTTGACTTTGAATGCATTGAGACTAGTACAGATTTCCCCTTTCTTACTTTCATAATGAAAAAGGAAAACTAAGACAAAGACGAATATGCTGAATTTCTTCTCCTGGTGCATTAAGTCTACTGATCTTGAAAACTGCCTCTAGCTCCCTAAGTAAAAAGGGATTTCAGAAACATTCCCTTATTTACTTTAACTGAGGTGCAAACATCAAATTATACTAGAGATGAAAATCAAAAGCATTGTCCCTGCAGTAACCAGCACACAAGACTGTAAAAGATACACAGCAAAATACTCTGAAAGCAATATAAAAAGTGGGGCAAATGACAAAGGACAGACAATGCTGAAGAGAAAGAAGGAGGCTAGAAAAGCTAGACACAGAACAAAAATCAATACAAGACAATACTGTGTCTTACATAAGACTAAGATGACTTACCTCTAGCTGGAAATACCTTATGCTGTTATTAGGCTGATCTGCCAAATAGGATAGCAAATTGGTTTATTACTCCAGAAATTCCAAGTCTACATGTACTAACAGATAATTATGAATGTGTCCACTGAATGAGGTATCTGTCAAAGTGATAAAGAGGCTGTTTCRCTTCCCCCTTCCACATGCTTACTGTTAGAAAGACTCACCAACAGTTGTACCATCTTCACCCATAATGCACTTCATGGAGGTGATGATTTGCTCCACAACAGGAGGTGACAGTGATGTTGCATACACAGCACTGTGAGAGTATGTCCTGAGGTAATCAATCAGTTCCTAGCAAGACACAAGAGGCATCAGACATCGCCTTCCCAGCACTCAGAGAAATTCTTTGTTGTCATGTCTTAATCACACAATAAAACGGGCCACCACAAGAAACCTCTTTCAGAATGTCCTGGAAGAGAACCGGTATCTCAAGGATTGATTTTACGGTACAAGTAACAAACAGTTGAAAAGCGAACAGCAGGGACATGACAACCCATAATTACGTTACAGGACAAGAGTGTGTGTTGATCAAAGACAAATGCCTACGACAGACTTGTTTAGCTAACACCACCAGCACTGGATTGCAACAAGGTGTTTGCATTACTCAAGCTGTGCGCAGGCTGTGTTTCAAAAGTGTTTATTATAACAGTGGGATTATAAAACAAATGAAATAGTGGGGAGCAGGACCCATAGGTGCTTATGTATCATGCTCAATATAATTGTTTCCCCACAAAAGTCACCAAACAGGGCAACAGGTCACAAAATATTTTCTCCCATTTATCAGTACAATATAAATAAAGCAGCAAGTGTAATTTAAGACTGCAAGAACCTCAGCCTACCCTTCCTGCATTTCCCAGTTAAACACACCTGCTACATTTGTTAGAGAGCAAAAGCAGGTCATACAGGAACAAAGGACCAACACACTGTAGATCTAGGTTGCTTGTTGTTAACTGTAACAAAACCACTCTAAAATACCCAGACCACTCCAACAAAATATTACAAAGACCAGTGTGAATGCCAGGACAGATTCTGTCTTCTGCTACTATAAAATTAATAATGATGGCCCTGCAGAGAGCACAAGCTGGGAACATATCACAGAAATACATGGAAGTGTTCAATTGTATGTTGCTGTCTGCCTGGAGTCAGAGTTAAATGACAGGAAGTTGTAAAGGGACTCTGAAATAAACGAGGTAAGAAGATTTAAGGCCTCTTACCTCTGAAGCAATCCCTCAACCAGTAGCTAAAACACAGTTGTGAAGGACTTAGCTGCTTCACCTTATGCCAAGGGAGTTAATCCCACTGGCTCACTACCTTTGGAAAAAGATTAATATGGTGCTTTCTTCTGGGGAAGATGTCAGAGTAATTTTAATCCAACTGTAGTAAACTCCCAAAGAGGAACATCGGCAAGTCCCATCTCCATTTGGATGGGCTGAAGTAATTGTCACTATTAGTATCTAAAAAATTATTGTCCTGGTAGGAAAATGGTAGAATTTTACTCTCAAATAACACTGAGAAGCCTGATCTGTGAGATACATTTGAGGATATGAGAAAGGGGACACATGCAATTGTCTACACCATCCCTCCCAAAAGGAGGGGTTTGGCCAGGGCAACAGTTCTAGCAGTACTTTCCAATAGAAGACAGTAGCAAAAAAACCAAACCAAAACAAACAAAAAAAAAMCCAAAACACACACCACCAAAAAAACCACCCACAAAAACCAAACACCAAAACCCAAAAAGGGAAGAAGTGTCTTTTTAGAAAGCAAACTGTTCGAGTCCTGAAGGAATCAATTCTACCAGACTAACCCAAGAAGGGGATTTTCCTCCAAACAGGCTGAAAAACTTCAGCTTTTGGCATTTTTCCTGCAAGTCTCATTAAAAGTAACATTAAGAAATTCCTGCATCCTGGCTCCTAGCAGTTCCTAAAAAGATATTACACCACTACTGTACATTCTGCAAACTGAGATCATCGCTGACCATGTGAGAACTATACAATTATGAGCTATTTCTTCTGCATTGCACTTTCACTGTACTAGACAGTATGTAAAATTATGAAACAAATGGACGATCAGGGTACTTGAGAAATAGATCAACTTTGAAATGCTTAGTGAAGGACTCCACCACCAGCCTGAAACAGCCATGAGATTCCCAGCTTTTTACCTTCTTGCCCCCAATGTATCCTCCAGCAGCTCCAAAGCTTTTGGTGAATGTTCCCATCATAACATCCACATCTTCAGGACTGAGTCCAAAATAGTCCACTACACCCCGGCCACTGGGACCCAGGGCACCTATACTATGAGCCTCATCAAGGTACAGATAGGATTTGTACTTCTTCTTAAGGGCAATCACTTCAGGCAAACGGACTATGGATCCCTCCATACTGTCGAGAAACAGAAATTCAGTGTAAGTTGATTTAATGGCTGGGGCCTCCTTACAGATTTTAAAGTCACTAAGCTTTCTTTTCTTCACTCTTTCAGTAATTATGAACACATAAAATTTGCTAGACACATCATGTTCTGCAGAGGGAGGAAAGATAACTCCTCCTTGCACCTGGGGCCCAGATCTCTACTGTCTACCTGTTTAACATCTCTGGGATGCTGACATAAGGACTGAATAGTAGCAGCAAGAGTAATTTAAGGCAAAGGAATGTGTTTAGTGACAATTTTATAAATTATCTCATTTTTACTTCCACCCTAATGTTAATACTCTGATCTGACATCTACTTACCTGTTGTTTTTAAGTTTAAGGACTAGGGTCTCATTAGCAGCACTCCAAAACGCCCCATTTTGGCTGAAAGTCACTATGATTTAAATGCCTAACACAGCTAAGCCTACTACATGCTCCTACTCACTCTCAGCAAAAACATTCAGTTTGCACAATTCCATTTGCACTAGCATCATCTAGTGAGCACAGAAAGAATGGAATGGACAAGCAATTTAAGACCTCAGCTCTGATGTAAATAATCAGTTTACGTTAATTAATTTCTACAATCTAATCAGGATGTGGGAAGCATTGCCATAACACCAGGTGCAGCTACAGTACTAGCAACAGAAAGTCCAGGATGTGAGACATACATAGCTCAATTTAATTCACAGATGAGATTAATGAAAAAGCTATGAAGTGACAATATTCATAGTTCGATTTGGCAAAGGAACCCAAATACTAAGCAGCTAGATCTCATGTGGAGAGTCTTAGGAATATAAAGAATAGTTTGTACCTGTATATTCCTTCCACCAAGATAAGAATTTTTTTCCAGGGCCTCCGTGTACGAGGTTGCCCATGCACAATAGCATCTTTGAGCAGCTTCTCCAGGCTTTGCATATCTGCACCAGAAATTACTGTTAAATGGTACCAAAACAGCTACTAGCTTGAGCTTTGACATGACTAAAGACAGCAATACTCCAGAAACGCACAAAYTGCTCCAGTGTGGAGGACAGACCATACATAAGTCAATAAGTATGGGCTTCACCTAGCTGCAGGCTCACAGATGAGATTAAAGGGAATGGGTGACTGTATGAACTCCGAGGAGGAATTTCATCATCCTAAGCTAAAAGCACAAGTTAGAGTATTAGGCACAAACAGCAAACAAGAAAGGAAGGAAAAGAAAAAAAAGGCAGGCATCTTATTATGAGGAAAAGAGAAAGCAATTTAGGTAGTAAGCATGTCCTTGTGGATAGAAATAACTTGAAACAGAACAAGCAAGCTCAAGGATAATCAACTAAAGGTAAGTAGAAGATAGACCAAAGTGCAGGACAAGAAAGGGAGCAAATGTACTTTTTTATTTGTTTAAAATTGAAGGGACTGGAGGTGTGGAACAGGAAGCTACTAAACCAAAAACAGAAAAGGAATAAAAAAGAACCACCAGTGTAGGAAAGAGGACAGTGCTTAGCATATCAGAAACTAGACAGATGAAGTTGTTAGTAGCAATGTATTCTGAAACCTTACTAGCTTTGGCTACGAACACTCGACATGATCCTAGGAGACCTGACTAATGTGAGCAAATACACATGAAATCAGTCCTGAAAAAACACCTGAGGAAAGGAGTGGAGATGGGAGTAATCAAACCATAGAAGGTAAAGTGCTGAGCAAGAGACAGATATAAATACCAGGGCATGAAACAGCACAATCAATCATGAAAAGAGGACTGGTAGACTAGAGCAGTTGTAGCAGCGAGAGGAGCTTGTGAACTAGAACTAGACTAGAAATWATACAGTAAAATAGGTCAGTTAATAGACTGCTGAGAGACAGCTAATGTTCAGAAAAAGACAAAGATGAAGAAGTCAGCAGTGGAGTCCCTGCCTCCAACAAATCTCTCAAGGAAGAAACGATCAGTGTAGTACAGTTAGGAAGAATAATGGAATATAAACTTCTGCTCTGATCTCTCAAGAAAGAGGGAAAGACTGGGAACTAGGTCTAACCTTAATAAAAAGGACAAAGTGCAGAATAAGGTAGGAAAAAAATGAAAACATTGAACAAGGATTTTAAGGGGGATTTTTCATTTTCCATGATTTCTAAAAGCAGAATCTGAATGAAGCCATTAACATCTCAGGAAAATGAAGTTAACTAAGGCAGCATGGAGTATAACAAGAGTAGGACTGAACACATACATAACTATGAATCGAACATCCTCTTGACAGGCCAAGATCATTGCTTGCATTTTGCCTTCTGATTCTCATCTGCCACTCCATTCTCTTTCACAGATCCCCACCACCTACAGGGTTTCTAGAATATCCCCCAATCTCACCATTGCTAGTTTGTACCCCATTCCCACAAATCATCTATTCTTCCTCATCACACCAGAGCTTCTAAGTCCTTTTCCTCATACGCAGAACTATGTTTGTCACTAGTGTTCTCTGAAATTCTGGAACTGGATGCAATGTGCAGAAGTATGTCTATACAAATGCAGAAGTTGAATGCAAAGCTTTTGTGATCTTGCCCAGCAATCAAGATTTATAAAGAATTTAAGGGGGGNGGAAATCACTGAATGTTACAGTAAGCTCTACACTTCCGTAAAGAAAATTATTCAAACGATAGAGAACAAGAAAGAGAGAACACAAAAGAAACAATAAGCACAGCAGAGGATCCACAATCAAGTAGGACGAAGAAAGGAAAATAATTGCAGCCACACAAGCTTTGCTGTCACCACCACACAATTCAAAGAGAGCAAGAATTGATCTCAGAGATCAATACTATGAAGAGTATTAGGAGCAGCTGAAGAATGAAGGTAGTGGCTTTACTAATCAAAGACAACCAGGCACCTCTTTCACTGAGAATAAGAGAAGGAAACCCTAAGTATTTTTAATTTGAAAGTTATTCTAAATACCTCCTTTGATGGAAGCTGAAACTAGCAAAGTGAAAATTCTGTGTATTTTGGAAACAAATACTTAAAGCAAGTAACTCAATGAAATTAATCTATGCTTCACATCCCACAAATTCCTTTTGTACTACATTGTACCAATGCATGGCTGTCTAGTTTAGCCAGGACATCTGCATTCATAAGCTTTTGTTACTGTAGAATCATCTTGGCATCAGGTCCTAAAATTAAACTTTCTTATCTCCCAAATTGTAACCTAGACCACTACAAGATTTCATTACTATGTGACACAGACTGTTAGAATAGTCTAACTATGCTGAGCTATCCAAGTAACAAGAAGCCATGTTGAAACACTAGTGCCCCTGGACTTGCCAAAAGGGCAGCATGTTCCTCTTCATATGCAGAAGATGTAAGCCAGAACAGCTTCAGAATAAAAATGTTATTAGTTGAGACTGAACACATCAAAAAATATCCAATTCAGGATGACTAAATTCTCAGTAGCAGCAGTCTTCTGACCTTTCAGGCAATTGATTTCCTTGCACGAAATTGGATTTCCAACTATTAGAAGATAGAAGAGATTGTATCTGATCTATAGCACCTGCAGAAAGGCAGAGTCCACCATCTGATACTTACTGTTGTGCTTAAAGATTCGAATAGTTGCTCCTGACAGTCTTGCTCCGAGCACTAGTGATGCATGATTCAGTTCATCACTCAAAATCAGACAGCCCTGAATTAGAAGGGGAAAGAGGAAGATATTGAAAAGGTTATGTTTCACAGCCAAGCATGTAACACCTTTCAGCTCTGAACTGCTTAGAGATCATTTAAGAAAAAAGAAGGGGGGGGRAAAAAAATATTTCCAACATAAATGCAGGTAGTCCAGGCAAGACTTGCTAAGAAACAATTTGCAGCCTCCATATGGCAAATAAAAATACACAACTGCTGTTAACTGAAGAACCACTTAAGTTTCACTTTTCCCAGAAGTCCTGCAGCTGAATCTGCCTGAATATTTCATGTTAATGATTAGTACTCATCCTCCTATGCAGCCAGGTAAAACAGAGCAGAGCAGCTTGCCACAGTTCACTCAGCAAGTCTATAGTGGTGCTAGGAAACAGGTCACCAAAGTCCTAGATTAAAGACCTTATCAAAGTTGCACTATTTCTTACATTAGGAGGTAACCACTGACTAAACCCATGTGCGCTCAGTGGTACCAAAGGGACTAATTTTCTTTAATGAACAGAACTATTAAGTACTTTGTAGATGGAGGTAATATACAAGAGACAGGAAGTGGAAAACAAAATTGCAGAGTGAAATTGGAAGTTTTCTGAAGCCATTAAACATTACATTGAATTTGTTTGCTTTTTCAAAAAAGGGAAGATATATCCTTGGACAAATACCAAAACAGGATACATTGTTTTGAGAGCAGCAATGATTACAGGTCAATAGCTGATGTGCTGAACATTCAGTCACAGTATTATCACTGTGGACTACAGAAATGCATATTGGGGGATTAGTTTGTAAGAGAGCAATAATATTTCTAAATAACCTTGGCCCACTCCAATTACTATGCAAATCTGCTGCAACTCTAGAATTGACTTTAAGTTAAAAATCCAGAAAGCGTGTCAAGATGCTGAAGATTTGACACTAAACACATGCTCATTCTGTGTTTCTCTATTAACAATTGGTGGAGGGAAGAGTCAAGAACATTTCTTCTCTGCAATGAGAGTTACTAGAAGGGACTGTGAAAACCATTGCCTACAGTTACACAAGGTGTCACAGACAATAGGAGTATTTTCTCCACAGCAAAGGAAATTTTGCACTAGAATGCAGTGTACCTGGAAATATTCTACATCCTGGGAAAGCTTGAGACTGGTTTTCCCCACAAACTGCACTAAATAAGTGTTCAAACTGCTGTTACAAGGATTCACACTGCATATTTCAGAGACTTTGGCATAAGAAGCATGGAAATCTCCAACTAGCGTTTGCTCTTTGGAACTACTATATCAGACAAGGAGTATGTCTACTATGTCAGAAGGCATTGCTGTTAAACACTACTGTATCAAAAACTGAATATAGTAAGCCAGTACTAGTACCCTTCTTAAATGGTAGGAAGTAGGAAAAGTGATAGATTAAAAAAAGAGGAAGAAGAGATTAATAGTCTAGAAGGAGCTTCTCCATAAAAACAAGTACGAGCTTTTGGTAGAGAAAGAAGATTTAACAAATCAATGAGCAGCCTCTTTTCACCCCCCTGTAACAGAAGAGGACATTCAATTAGACAAAATAAATTAATTTAAAACTGAAGAGGAAGTAAAAAGTCTAGTATTGTCCGCTGCTAGAGAGAGGGCAAAGGATCAAAGAAGCCACTGGTACAGTACAGCAATCACTGATGATCATATGTAAAACTGAGTGCTGCTACTACAATGATAAGACTTCAGTTGCATTTATCAGCAAACTTACATTGGAGAGAGTATCCAGGAGAAGACTAACACTAATTGGAGACCACACTACTGGTATCAAGAAAAACATATGCCAGTGAAGATCAGACTTACCAATGCATCCTACAAGGCAGACACGGAAACTGAAGTGAATGCCACATTTTACCACAAAGTGCTTGTCGTGGTTTAACCCCAGCCAGCAACTAAGCCCCACACAGCTGCTCGCTCACTCTCCCCAAGTGGGATGGGGAAGAGAATCAGAAGAGTAAAAGTGAGAAAACTCGTGGGTTGAGGATAAAGACAGTTTAACAGGTAAAGCAAAAGCCATGCACGCAAGCAAAGCAAAACAAGGAATTCATTCCCTACTTCCCATTGGCAGGCAGGTGTTCAGCCATCTCCAGGAAAGCAGGGCTCCATCACGCGTAATGGTTACTTGGGAAGACAAACGCCATCACGCTGAACGTCCCCCCTTTCCTTCTTCTTCCCCCAGCTTTATATGCTGAGCATGACGTCATATGGTGTGGAATATCCCTTTGGTCAGTTGGGGTCAGCTGTYCCAGCTGTGTCCCCTCCCAACTCCTTGTGCACCCCCCAGCCTACTCGCTGGTGGGGTGGTGTGAGAAGCAGAAAAGGCCTTGACTCTGTGTAAGCACTGCTCAGCAGTAACTAAAACATCCCTGTATTATCAACACTGTTTCCAGCACAAATCCAAAACATAGCCCCATCGTAACTACTATGAAGAAAATGAATTCTACCCCAGCCAAAACCAGCACAGTGCTGCATACATTAATTGCGTAATTCAGTCCTGAGCACTTAATTTCACAAACTAACTATACATGGAAATTAATTTTTCTTACAACCAAAAAAAGATCCTTCAAGCACCATTGCTCTAACTCCATTATCTAGCCTCTGTCAGTCCAGAGCTATGATGAAAAGCTCTGTGCTAAAGGCAGTACAGAATGCTGTTATTAGCTAGTTACAGTAACTCCATTAATGACACGTACTCCAAAACAAGCAAGTTTCAGAGTCTAGCTTAGCCTCAAATGGTCTAACAACTTCTGACTATGTAACCCTCAAATCTCACATTATCTGTGGTCTAGACTCAGCATACTTGGCAGTGACTGTACTAGGCAGCTGACAGCTGTCAACAGCAGGTCTCTCCTGCCAAAAACTGCCAGGTGCAGAAAGACCTGGTTTTAGTGATGCTTTAACAGTGCTGAAATACAACTTCAGTGTACACCAACTGTACCTGTTTTCAGCACCTGCTTAGTAGAAGCTGCTGTTAAAAAGGCATAGTGAAGAAAAATCAACTAGGTAATGCTGATGAAGCTTTTTAATTCCTTTTGCTGACCAACGCTGACCAGAGTATGGAGYAGAGTTGGGTCCTAGGGTAGTCAAGTCATATTTGTTGCTATTAAGAGGATTCAGTAGCAACATAAACCAAGTGCTTAAGGATTTCACAGAGCAAAAACAGAACAGGTGGTCCAGTATTACATATATGTGAGTAACTTCATTGCAGTGGTTTGTGTTTTAAGCTAATTAAGTTGCAATATAGATGCCCAGATACGATGTAAATAATGATTAGCTTCAAATCATATCGGTGACTGTCAAAGAAAGTCCTTCTGGCCAAATGCAAATGCCATTACTGATTATATTTGCCAAACCTCCAAAAATTTGTGTTCCAAGCAGCTCTGCACCTGAAAATGTATGTAGGACATGGAGACACACAAACAGTAGTAAAAAAAAAAAAAAAAAAAAGAGAGCCCAAGAATTTAATCAAGTATGGGAGTCTCTGGGCTTTACTGAGGACTCTATCAAAGCATTGCCGAAGAGGCTGTGCACACACAGCCAGTTGCATACTGGGTGGTGCCAGAATTCAGGATTTATGCGAGTCCTTATTTGCAGACAATGAAGAAATCAAAAGTGCAGTGAGAAGCAACTTCAGGCAGCCAGAAAAAGCATTTAGTGAATGTTCTGAACTGCGAGATGGTTCATTTGACAAGAACTCTTTTCTTCAGAAGAGAGCATTTTCTGTTAGGAGTATTCACCTGAGTATAAGGGCACTTCTAGGGTTATGAGGCAGAAGCTTCTTACTACTTTATTTAAAGTGCACAAAAACTAAGTATGCTCATTACTAACACAGTACAGACTGCTGTATCCATTTATGAAAAGAGTTGGTTTAGTAAACGTGCAAGTTATGTGCATGAAAACAGGTATGCTACATGCTTTGGAATTTACTGTTCAGATTCTCTCAATGGTTTTAAAAACTCTTACAGTTCAAATGTGAAAACTAAGGAGCTGAGTAAGGTCTCTCAAGGGTATTCTCATAAGGTATTAAAGATAGACAGTGGGATCCACACACACAGAAAAAAAGATTGAGTAACTCTGCAGTAATGGGAATTTGTACTGACTTACAACAGACAGAAGTCTACTTAAATGTATCTGACCGTGTGTGTTCTGAATCCAAAAGGTCTCACAGAAACCATGAATCATTCTTCTGTTGAAGAGAAAAATCAGGGAGATGTGGGAAGACAAAAAGCAGAAAAATGCAAGTAAAAGATACATCAGGAGTAACATATGTTGTTCAAAATCATAGCACTGCAGAGGTATTTGACTCCAGAAAGACTACATTTGAAGCACTGAATTTCTCTCTGGCATCAGACTCAAAAATGTCTTTCATTATGGAAAGCATCTGATATTTAAAACTTGACAGACCAAAAGAAAAGAGGCATTACGTAGACAGTGCTGCTTCATTGTTACAAATAAAATAGCATGTGGGAAGACACTACAGCTAGTCAAGAGGAGATTCACCAGGAGGTAAAGTTGCTCGGAGGAACAGGGCAGCAAATTTATAATCTGTAGATACCACAAAAAGTGATCTCAGGAAGTGGAAAAATAAATAAATGGAATAAAGGAAAAATAATTCACTACACAGGGACAAAGAATTCCAACAGGCTAGTAGTATTAGGCTAACAGTGAATCATTTTCAAACAGAGGAAACAGTTCCAGTACTTGCACTATTTTACTCTAAGTAGGAGCTAAGAGAACATTTATTTTGCATCAGAAGACGCAAAAAAGAGCTCTCTTCCATTTCATTTTCCAATAACTAAAAAAACCATAGTTTGAGATGTAGGACACTCAGGCTGCATTGTGTACTGTTTTATGGGGCACACAGTAGACATCATCAGTCTTTACATTTGACCTTGCTTCTCGCAAATTGCTTTTCTACTAGGATTTTGCTCCTTCAAAGGAAGGATTTTTCAGCTGTCACTCAAAGATAATAAATTCTGTATGTACCAACATACAATTCAGCTTATCTGTGTSTCTCACTGACACAGTCACTTCTTAGTGTCTCAAGAGCATCAAAATACCTTCAGCCAATCAGCCTGTTAATCAGCCACCATTTCATACACTAATGAGTAGCCTGAGGAAGCAAGCCTTAACATGCTAGGCTCTCTCCAGAAAGAGGGCAAGATCTGGACTGCTACTGGTCCCACGGATGCTGTTTCCCAAAGAGATTTTTGCAAAGGTTAGAGATGCATACTGTGACCTATAGTTTCCATAGAGAATATCTGCAGGGGTTGCCACTGAAGAAAAACAAAACCAAACAAGTAGCTTTTAGAAAACCCAACCAGCAGAATCTTTGTTAGATGAGCTTTTGCCAGTGACTTAAGCCATACCTTGCCAACTAAAGCAGGAATGTTCATAGAGTTGGTTGCAAACCCCATTCCATATGCCATTGCAGATTCCACACCTAGGAACCTGGCAACTAGCTTTTCCAGCTCCTCATGTTTGTCCAAGTTTCCTGCACATAAAACAAATGAGAAATTCAGAGTGAGGAGAAGCTTTCACTATTGCTATATTCTACGAGAAGAATTTCCACCAATCAGGCTGCTCTTTATTTAAAGGCCCATAAGGGAACACTGAAAAAAAAAAAATATGAAAACATAAGTGAGCCAACTGCTGTGCCATGTAAACTAAACCCAGCAAGTCAATTTGTCTTCACTAAAGTAAAAGCTTCTTTATTGATTAGTCTAAAGTTCAAAAGCTGGAACAAGTAATGTTTCAAAGACCTGCGATCAGATTACAGACTTTGAAACATACATTTGGGGAACATCCTATCTTGCTCCAACTTACCCATCTCCTGCCTAGTGCTGCACACCCCAGCTCCATAATGGGACAGAACTTTAGCTGCTGCTTCTTGGCAAGTCCCAGCCTTCTGTGCAAATCCGAGGTAGTTGTAGGAACCCATATTAATAATGTCCTTTATCACTCTCCCCGTGTACCTGTGTTTTAAAAACACCACAAGTTAGGACACCCACAATTAAAAAAAATTAACTACACCAGAAGATTCTTATTTCAGTTTCCTAGAATATACACTGAARTGTTAAAAATCAATAGAACCAACCATTAAATTATTTCAGTACTGCCCCTCATCAAACTGAAACGATCAGTGAAAAAGATGCTTTTCCTATCTTACAGTCTCAAACTAGTTCCCAGAAGAGTTTACATTAAAAGGTGAATTTGCTATCATATCTAAAATTGCTTGAGGCTTCTCAAACTGTTTGCTGTTTCTCTGACATGTCCCCCCTCCATCCCAGAAACATACAACTTTCTTTTCAATTACAAAATAAGATCTCTAGATCAATTAACTTGGCAGCCCCTCAAGCAGGATATCCTCTAACCACAGAAGGGAAACACATCTGGCACTGCTGTGCTAACAATACGTGACAAGGAGATTAAGGAAGAAGTTTAGCGGAAAAAAAGTTTTAATTATTTTGCCCTTGAAAGCCAAGGAGAGACATGACTAGTTTCATCAAGTACCGTGCTGCAAACCTCTTCACATCAAACTTGTGATAGGTCGTTTCCAATTTGTAAAATCCTTGTCCTTGCATTTCTGATTTTGTTTCTACAGGCTACTACAGTTCGGACTCAAAACAATTGTGTTAAATTTAGTTTCAGGCAGCAACGTTTACTTCAAGTGTCAGGACTGATTCTAAATCAACACAAAGTCACAAGTAGCAGTGCAACCTAAAGTATCTACTCCAGGTTCTGGTCATCACACACAGAAGTATTAATTTTATTACAGGTGTATGCCCATGAAATCTTAACACAGTCAGGAGCCTTAGTAAGTAGCCAAAAGATTGTACACAAATAATCACCTTGGTGGCCAGATGTGTTTCAAAAGAGCAAAATTCATCGATTCAAGCCACTGGAAAGCTCAAAACAAACACAATTCACTGCTCCTTTAACCTCACAGCCTGCAAAACTTGCTCTTATAGACTCTCTACTTAAAGATAGTTGTTGGAAGCCTTTTCTTCAATTTTGACTCACGTGAATGTCCAGTTATAGTCATGGGAAACTCTCTCCATCATGTCCACCTTGGCCCCTGGCACACTGCAGATTGGACGGTTCCAGCTGTCCCGAATGCGCATGTAGAGGTTTCTGTTGTAGAAATTTTCGAAGTCCTGGTACAATGGGACAAAGTCCTGAAACACATCAAAAGCACTCAAAATAAAAGGAAAATATATATTACAGCAAACTAGGAATAAGAGGAATAAGTTGTTTCTGTCATTCGGGTGTAATTTATAAATGAAAAAAATCAAGAAAACTCAAAAAGTTAGAGAGTTCTTCATCACAAGCCCTGAAACCAATTCTGCCCAAAGTGTTTTTACTCCTGGAAATCCATGCTAGTGCAAAATTATTTGAAGGTGAGACAGCAGCAAAACTGAAGAGATTCATCTGCTAGCACAAAATCCATCTCCTAGATGTGATTTCCAAACTTTTCCAACCTGCAAATCTACCATGCCCCCAAGATTTCCTCAACAGTAGGTGCTTATTTGTATATAGCTTAAGCAGCTCATAGAATCTAAAAGCCATCAACCACAACTAGAAAAAACAATCATGGCATTAGGTCATGCTTCAAGTTAGAAAGCCTCAAAGAATTCTAACATATAGGAGAGGAGTGCTGAAAACAACACAGAAACTGAATTGGGAGCTCCTAATGACACAATGAGGTCTTGTTCTCTGAACTCAACTGGAACTTGAAATACCTTGGCTCTCTTTCCAGCTCTTGCTGGGTAGTTGAGGAGAACATCTCTCTCGAAACACACAATAACCCCCTTTGTGAAATGCATGGGCATATAATCTTTGCAAGAGATTTGTATTCAACCTTCAGAGTTAAGCAGAGCAAGGGAAAATGCAATTGCTTTTTGGCACCAAACAATATGCATTGCTCTACTGAATACACAGAGAATTTGAAAACTGAGGTACTCTGCCGTATTTTATTCTGTACGTAAGAAATGCATTTAATATAGCAGCACTAGCATTATTATAGAGGTTACCATTAGAACGTTCCACAATTTTTTGTTCTGAATCCAAGCTAGTAAGCTACATTATGGCACCTCTCTTCTGCACAGCTTATCGGCACTTAAGTCCCACAGGATTTCTTTGCATGAGCATTTCCTGAATTCTAGCTTCCCTTCCAACGTTTTTCAGGAAAAGTAAGTGACTGTCTTGAATGGATAACACACAAGAATGTCAAATTAACTGTGACAACAAGGACATCTGAGCACTCAAGAACATTTTTTTTCTGGCCTACTTAAAATGCTCCGAAGTCATGAGATTTCCTTATTACTATTCAATTAAAAGGAAGTTTGACATTCAGTAGTGATAAGAATGCATAATTCATTTGCTACTGTTGGGGGAAAAAAAAGCGCCTTTTTAATAATCTACAAAAGGAAAAAGTAGAATTTATGACAAAGGTAAGAGCCAGAATAGCATGTCTTCCTGTTTTTCACAAGAGAAATGCAAACATGGTGAGGGGCATTTTATTTTTGGTGACAGGATAAGCAAGACAGAGTATCTGTCTGACCAAATATTACAGCCTGACATTAGTACCACTGAAGCAAAACTGGGAGCATTTATGCCAGCTTTTTAATAACAACTCAAACAAATGGGCACTGAGAAGCTTTTAGTTACAACGCTCAACTGCAGGAAGAGTACTTTTTTTCTTTACCTTCCTATTTTAATGATTTAACAACTTTGCCCTTTCAGTTTGGAGTAAAGGAACCATCTAGGTCTACCCCTTTGCATCCTCCTACCAGCAGCTGCACAGGAAGGATGGACCCCAAAAGTGCCAACTTGTAAGCAGATATAGTTGCACCTAAGCCCCCTTCTGATTTGCCTGTGCATAATGACATGCCAAAAAGGCACAAAGATATTAGTTTTCATCATTTCAACTATGGAAAAACAAACCAAATTTAGCCCGTGATCACTCCTCCAGGGAATCACAAGTATGTCCTTTCTCAGCAAAGACAGACAGCGGGAACAAGATTTCTATGAGCTAAGATGCATGGAAGGGCAATTACTTCTTTCATGTTCCTCTACTTAAGTTTTGCATTATTTCACATGTGCCAGGTCTTCTCTGAAGGCTCTGTCAAGAGACATTAATGGGGYAGTAGGTCAGCTAATAAAAAGCTGTAATCCCCTAGAAAACCATTAGTTTTCTGAAGTAGCTACACAGCTCTATCCTTCCTCAACTTCAGTGTCTCAGGTTGTTCTTGGCAGAAAGTGGGTTTCAAGGCTGAATCACTAACAAACTGGTCACTTTTACAGTGGAGAAAAACATCTTGGTATTGACAAATGCATTCGAGAACTTCCTTCATATATGAAAAGTTAGATAGCTACTGTACTCTATTACAAAGTGGTGATATGCATGAGCATACTTGTAGCAATATACTAAGAAGATCCCGATTCATGACACAAAATCGAAATAATTATCTACAAGTGTCTGAAACCCTCTGCTACATCATTTGTAAAGGGGGGGGGAAGTGAGAAGATCAAAAAGAAACTCTGGCACATTAGAAGATCAATACTTGAGGGACTTGTTATGGCTAATTATAATCTACTGAGATCG
This sequence comes from Phoebastria nigripes, assembly GCA_035582835.1. Classification (NCBI taxonomy): domain Eukaryota; kingdom Metazoa; phylum Chordata; class Aves; order Procellariiformes; family Diomedeidae; genus Phoebastria; species Phoebastria nigripes. The sequence continues at coordinate 284,933 of JAYKAV010003122.1, read as the reverse complement.
TTTTAAGCATTTTCAACTCCTCTTAACCACCTCTGCATGAGAATTCAGCTTTGCAGTAGTTATTCAAGCATACTAACTATGTGACCCAGGAAACAATTGAGATTTTAGCTAAGGTTCTTGGCTAGGAGCAGAGGCTGGAAATGAGTCATTATACCAACTCAAGCAGGTATGCCTGGGCTGATACAGTCCAATCTCACCTCAGATTACTGATCAGATAGAGCATGTTTTATTTTGAAACCCAAGCTGACAAAGCAGGAAGAGTAACAAGCTCAACTGGTGAGATAAAGACAATCACCCACAACAGGTTGACACCACCAAGATACATAACAAGTATGATCTTACAAGCCAAGAGTATAACTAAGTTTAAAGTGATTTAACTGTGAAGTAGAGAGAAGTTCTCTGAACCTAGTGGATTATGAAAAGAAAAAAAGGTGTCTTAAAAGTCAACAAGAATTCAAGGAACAAATTATGGGTAAGGGAATTAAGGTCTAATATGGGACACTAGCCTTAGTTTTTGGGGGTACCAAGCTGTAAGATTACAGCAAAGGGCTCTAAGTGAGGCAACAGCTTAATGCCAGCCCCTTTGTTGCCCGTCCTGCCCTCCCACAATAAACCACCCTCAGCTAGCTCTTACGAGAAAGTTCCTTGGAATAGGACAGGCAGGAAGTGTTATTTTGGCAGAAATCAAAAACGGATTGTCTGTCTCCTCAGTAATCCTAACCCCACCAAGAGCTTCTCATGACCCATGCATATGAGAACACAAAAAAGAGAAATTGTAGGGATTTTTATAAACTGGTAGTTTATAAAATGGTAGAGCCTTTATAAACTGGTACTGACTTTTGGAGTTTGAGAGCCCTCTTTTGGAGCTGGCATACAGGGCCAGATGGTTTGCCTGGTTGGTTTGGGGGTTGGTTTTTTTGTTTGTTTGTTGCTCCTCCCCCCCCATCTTTCTACAGTGTAGCATTTCAGAGGGAGAGTAGAGTGGACAGTACACCAAAAAGACCACTGGAATTCCTCACAGAAATTAAATGTTTTCAAACTTTGAACCAAGAAAAAACATGGGGGTGGGGGGGGGTGGGGGGGGGCGGGCACAAAATCTATCAATCCATACTAGTTCAAATTTTTGGCACATGCAGCCACAGTGCTGTGCTGCAACAGTGTCTTACTGCTGGAAGCAATCACTGTCACCTTTAAATGGTCTTCAGAGCTTATTGGTTTTTTTCCCCATCAAGTTCTCATCCTATTTCAGATCCAACACACTTTCTAGCCATAACAGACCCTAAGAATATCAGCCTGAGATGGAACAGCTTCATTTGGAGGAAAAATATTCTAGGAGTGAGTTAATTTTTTGAGCAATCTTCAGAGTAAGCACAGTCAAACAACTGCAAAGRTTATACTGTTTCCAAAGGAGGGACCAAAAGCAGCATGTTCTTTCATTTGAATTCATATGAACATGGAGCTAAGAAATCCTTAACAGCTCCATTCCTGTGGATTTAAGCCTAGAACACATCCCCTATTAGTAAGGTGATGCCTGATGAAGAAACCTAAGTATTAGTGGTCTCCCAGAAGCCTGAAAGGCATAGCAGTTTCAAGAAAGAGTGAAACAAGGGAAGAATAAAATTCTCCCTTGGGGTGCAGCACCTTAGCATAAGTGATTTGGGAATCCAAGATTTCATCATACTGTAAATTAATACTACAACAAGTGAAGGTCATAATGAGAGCTTTGTAACCATTAGCTTGGGGCACAGTGACATGCAAATGCAGTGATTATGCTGCTTTTAGAGCCAAGTTTTCCCAGCGCTGCACCTAAGCTAACAAATGGTGCCATGAGCACCAGCCGGGCTTATCTGCAATTCACATAATGCGTTCCCTGATAATATAAAACTGACTCTGAATGGAAAGCAAGTAGACAATTGCAACAAATTTCAGGCTTCTAAAAGGAAGCAGAAAGACTAGTTCCATCTCACTGCTACATGAGTCAAGAAAAAGTGGAGCAATAACTGTGGGTAGCCTTTATACCATCAGGAGGCCTCTGATGAGCTATACAGATGCTAAAACAACATTAAGCAAAAGACTCCAGTTTACTGCCCCCGAGATACTCCTACAGCTGGATTCCTGTGAACAAGTGTTTGAAAACCCCAGATGCTAGAAACATGTTCTAACTGGGCAAGCCACTGAGCATGAAGAGGTATATTAGAGAGTTACTGGCCCCATTTGCACAGTTGCTCCCGTATACAAAACATACAAGGTAATCAACAGGCAAATCAGACCAGAAGAAAGGTAAAAGTGATTTTCATCCTGCTTATAAAATCCTACATTTTGCAGATTTAACTACATTGTACGACCAGACATTGCATTAAGTTTGGTATGCATAAACTGATTCCAGGGTAATTGAGAACTGTTAATCTTGCTGCTTATCCACACCTAAAACAGACTGATAATGCTTCAGAGAGGATGTGCTACACAACACTGGTTTCCAGGAAAAGCCCAGCTAGATATATTTTAAACAAAGCCAAAACCCATCAGACTATTTCCTGGAAATCAGTACTAGCAAAGCCTGTCCCTTTTCACCCTTTTGTGTTCCAACAGTGAGTCAATATTAGGTTTTGCTGGAATCATTAATTTCAATGCAAGGCTCTAATAAATTCCAAGGAATTTACCCACCACCAGAGACAGTCCCAATATAGATCTGTTGGAAAGCCTGCTCTTTAAATTAGTTTAGTCACTTTCAGTTTCTAGTTCTGATGCACAGACTAAGATTACAATATTAAGTGACAATTTAAGGAGGATTTCCTCTACTGAAATAAATTGCCCTCCAAAACACACAAAAACTGAAGGTGGCTTTTTTTTGTGTTTGTTTTTAATACCACATTTTGGACCTAAGTTTACATTATGCTTTTAACTGTGATCACCTTCAGAAACACACCACAGAAAATCCACATACTTTAATTTCACGACTCTCAGGACAAGTTCATTCAGCCTTTTATGAAGTACTTCCTTGCACTACATAATTTTGTTTTGCTCATGAAGCAGGTCGTCACACACTGTTCAGCTATGCAGCTGCTCCCACTGCCTTTGCTTTGAGCTTTTCACCTAAGCAATTATAAACTATTTCAAAAAGCCAAAGCTAACCCTTTTGCTTGATACTTAAGAAAATCATAATCATCTAGTTGGCTCTTTAGAATTTAAATAATAAAAATGTTACTTTCCACACAGAGGTCACAAATCTGCCAGAGACTACCCCAGGGTAACCACAGGGCTCCTCCAATTTGCATGTATTAATAAAAAAGAAAAGCATGTGAGTTCTGAGCCTTTTCTGTGCACTAGTATCTGCATTCCCTTACCAAAAGATGATTGGGCTGTCAGCCAGCAGCTTGAGAGATCCAAGTATTTGAAAATCCTGAGAAACTGTTTCAAAACAAGTCATTGAACACACCCCCGCACCAAAATAAAACCTGGCGCCCACACTAGATAACACTGCAACGTGCTCTCATCAATTCATTTGCAGGCAAACAAAGCTTAAAGCAGCGAAGTGTGAGGATAAGTACTGTATGTTCTAGACCTCACATGATCACTTTTCTATTTGTCCGATATCTGAAACAGCTATTCCAACCTAAGCACCAGAAAAGTGATTTGGGGAAGTACATTAGGCTGAGATTTCTTCAACACCAATGCTTTTTTAAACAGGATTTCCTATTTTTCATTCTTACGCAATATTCACTGGCACTTCTTACTAGCTCCGTCCACAGACATCCTATGTACAAAACAAAAACAGAATACATGCATCTCTTCCCTGCAAGCCATGACCAACACACAAACTCAAAGGGTTTCAATTCATCTGTCCAGGAGGTATATTTGTTAAGCAAATGTCTTTCAGGGTAAGATGCAATGCTAAGTTAATTTATAAAAAATTTCAAGCTAAATTTCTTGTAGAACTAGGATAATCAGTGGCTAACAAACTCTGTGCTTCAACGTCCTCTGTGACAATCTTTATCAAGAGCCTAATACCAATGATGTATTCCCAAATCAGACCTACTGCCCAAGGTCCTCCTTTTGTATGCTTTCATGTAAGAGCCATGATTGCTCCCACAGAAAAGGACTACTGTAAGCAGTCTTGCACCTTACATACTGGTAACAGAACAAGCATTTCACAAAAACTGTGCAACAGAAATATAACAACTACAGTATAGAGTAACTGCACCAACACTTCAGTTACCCCTTTATAATCCTCAACTACCATGAGTACAGACCAATATTTAAACCTTTATTTTAATGTCTTGGTAGACTTCTGCAACTGTTTGACTGTTCTCTTCTGTATCAACTTCTACTTTATACACAGAAAAATACAAGGGTGTCACATTCTCAGGTGACATAAACTGGAGTAGCTCAAATGACATTAATGAACACATCAAGTTTCAAGTTGAGATCTAGCCAGCAATCCTTATTCAGATATTGTAACTGTTAAATGGGATCCAAGATTTTTACTTCCAGATTCCAGAAGTCAGTTTTCAAAATAGTCTAAATTTAAACTCCAGTACTTTTAACCAATATGAAATCCCTATTACTCATTAAACTCCTATGAGAATGTTTCTATTTTGGAATTAAGTGCCTTACTATGAATCAGCTTAATTCTACCTCACAATGCTCACACAAAGAAGCTACTGTGAAGTAATTTTAGGCATTGGTTAGTTTACTGCATCTTAGCTAATCTACTGTAAGGTGACACACACTTTATTCCAGTGCTGCCTCCAAAAAAAGCCTCCAAAGAAGCCTTCCTTTTCTTCCTTCCCCCCTCCCACCCTTGATTATTTGTTTGCATTAGTGAGGTGTCCTTCCAGCCCCCCCTATTTTCTGCTAGCCAAGCACTTGTATGGCTGCACAGAGAACCAGAAACCAGCAACTGGAAAACAAACTCCCTTAACATTTTATAAGCCAGACTGGCTCCCCAAAGCAGTTGAGAAAAACAGAACCGCGCTCAGCAAGAGTAAGCCAATTCACTCCATCTTTGGAGCAAAACTCACTGGTATTCACACTGTGCTAAGAGGGCTCACACTAAGAGTTAGCAGGAAATAGCTTGCGAACTGCAAGTTTAAACAGTAGCTTTCTTAACAGTAATTAATTCCTGTGGGGAATAAAGGCCTCAAAATATTTTACAACTATTCAAAATTAGGATTATCTATTCCAGACTAACTGCTGAAGCAGGCAAGACTTTTCACCTGGTAACAGAAGCTTTTCTGAATAGGTCTTATTATGAATTAATTCTTTTTAATTGCTATCAGTGAGTCAGGACTCAGTACCTCAGATTACTCACCAGCTAACATGCTAGTGTTCTGGACTCCAGGTGAATTTAAAGTCATCCAGCTTGTGCTCTGGTTCTCATCCACAAGCTTTTCTTTGCAACTGCTTAGGCTAAAGAGAGTTAATAGCATGCTTCCAAATCAAAACACAGCCACCAGAGCAGCATCAGAAAGACTCCCCACTGCTGTAAAACTCAAACCAGATCCTTTGATAAGCATTTCTTTAGCTGCTGATGCTGGCATATGCAGTCTCTCTCCCCCAAACCCTTGTTTCTGCAGCTGGGGCATCTCTCAGCATGTTGATATAACTGTTGATACAGCTTTGTAGTGAACCAGATGAGGGAATTGCTCCACCAAAAAATAACCCAACTAAACAAAACATTATTCTGTTTAACAACACAGCAGTACAAGCATAATATTTGGGGCATTCAGAAGACAAGGAAAACAGCAGAAAACTTTGAACAACACTGTTCCCTAAAGAAATGCTCAAGCTATAGCCTCAGCCACATCATTTCCCACTGACCATTATTTCCCAGTGGTTACCTTTTGTTCTTCTCTCTCTGTTGCATTTTGACACTTCTCAATCTTCCACTGCCGCATAAAATCTCGCAGATATCCAAAGAGAGTGAGAACACCATAGCCTACATAGGTCAGCACAGCAACCAGCATTGGTGTTTCTTCAAAAGCTTCATTGAAAGGCCTTTTGTATAATCCTCCATTGTGCACAATATGATTTATCTATAGTAAAAATTTAAAGAGAGGCAGTTGTGAGATATTCATTCAAGAAATGACAGACAGGCATTTCAGAGTAGTCCCTGGCCCTCTGATCAGCTATAAGCTCTGCATCCCCCCCACCCAGCTCAAAGTACTTCCAGCTAGGTTCAGCCATTACTGACAAATCAGTGTGTCTCCATATACGAGGTTGCTAAATTGTTGATGTAACTGAAGTCACAGCTACCAATTTAGTGCAGTTTAATCCAACATCTCGTTAAAGTTCTTTAGCTTGCGAAGCTACATAGAAAGCATTGCTTACATCCAGGCCAACCAAAACAAAAAAACCCTGCCTTCCCCCTTCACCAAGAACTAGGTAGGCACAAATAATAGAATAGTGAGGCTTCCCAGGCTCACTACAGGGAAAAACAAAATAGAAATGAATAGTTTTATTAATCTAAACAATGTATTCTCAGGATTATGAGAATTGAAAAAGTAACTGGAAAATATCAAAATAGACTCAGCTTTGGAAGCCTGTATTACTGTAACAAAACAAGCATAATCTATGTGTCTCCACAGCCTAAAGATGCTAATGTAAACACTGTACTCATCCATGAGGTGGACATGACACCACAGACAAAAAAGTCATTGTATACACAGTCTCAACATTGCACGTATGTCAGCACACAGAACAAACCCAGGCTTTCTGCATAAAATCCACACTAAAAGTCATCTTGCTACTTACATACCATCTCCTGAAGATAAGAGCTTGACTAGTTGTATAATACATGTGCATGTCCAYCTCAAGTACGATTACTGTAATACATAATATTTGTCACTATTACAGAAAAACTTCACAGCTACAAGGCAAGGGCCCACTCAACATAACACTGCAGGGGGGGAAACATCATGGTTTTAACTAGACTACTTGTTCAAAGAATTAAGTTAAAGATCAGATCTCAAAAGTCAATGTATCAAAACATAGACACCCAGCCTTTAGATGCAAATTGCTACCTGTATTCCTAAAAGTTAYAGAATAGCTACCCTATAATAGAATAGCTACATGTGAAAGAACACTCTCCAAGACATAAATCCCCTATCTGTAGCATCAAAGGTGACAAATCTTACTCCTTGCAGAATAGATTTATATTTGCCAGTACTCCTAGGCTCAGGAAAATTACAACCTATTAGGTAATCTAAACAGATTAAGATTGGCATACAATTCTGCAACTCTCTGGTATCCAAATACATTATGAAGGATGTTGCCAGATGTGCACAGGAGCAGCTAGAAGACATGAAGGAAACAAGATAATACATTTCAATAAATGCCTATATTAATAATAACACCACACTGAAAAGAAGGCTAGGACAAGGATGTTGCTCAAATTTCTCCGGACTGTACTCAAATTACAGCTTATAGCCAGATATAGTAAGAAATGTATTTTAAAAAATATTCTAATCAAAGAAACATCAACACCTAGGAAAGAGGTTGATCCTCAATACATCAAAAAAGGACAACAGCAAATAATTAATGGGGGGTGGGGGGTGGCCCAGCAGACAGAATAAAACCAGGTATTCACCTATGGCACTCATACTTTCATATGGGAAAGGAAGCCAGAGTTGTACTAACCTCTGTAACAGCTGATGAATCAATAAAGGCACACATACTTGCTGGCCTCACCAGACACTCCATTATTTGGAAAGTGACACCTGCTCAGCTCAGGTGATGGAGCAAGTCTGTATTTCAAGCCTGGCATTAATATCTTGAAAGTAATTTTTCAGAAGCAAGGGTCTGCTCTTTAGGGTACAATTATGCTATAGCTATGCAGTCACTGAGTATAAACTGCACCAGCACCTTCCTCCTGATACTCATTTCTACCTTTTGCTGACACAGATATCCAGAACAAAGTTTTAACCAGAGCAAATTCTCGATTTGGTCACCATAGTTGCAGGGACTTCAGAATTGGTGCAAGTGTGGAAACAAAACAGCAAAGACACAGCAGGAACTTCTCTTTTAGCAGCAGCACTTATCCCAGATGCAGATAACTAACTTGCAGCGCTTTGAAGCCAGGTTTAATACTGTAGTTGTTTTAAAAAGATACTGCATACAGTGGTGGCTTAAGTTAGAAAATTACCATGCTTTGGAACAGGTGTAGGAACACTTGCTTATCACATTGCAGCTCAGATGATGGCAATTTAAAGCTTTAACACAGGCCACAGGTTCATACGCTGTTTTCTTCAGGAACAGTGCCAGCCAAAGCAACTGCCCCTGCCCCACTCACTCCCACTTTGAGCCATCTGCATCACCCTCTGGCTTGCACAGCTAAAGCTAATCTGATTTTCAGCATAGCATATCCCTCCAACACTGAACTGATCCAGGTTGGAAATATAATGGTTTGCAGAAGGTTGTTTATTAGACCCTAATAGTCTTTACAGCACCACTCCACAAACTCAATCGATAGATCTCAGCAAACAAGAACCAGCAGCTGTTAGGGAGAGAGGAGGGGCAGCAGCACCACGACAATCAACAGACTCGGTGAGCCAACACTGTAGAGGAAAAACCATGAAAGCTTTCTCTTCTCTATCACTCTCGAGATTGCTTAACTGTATCACTATGGCTCCAATTCATGAAACCATAGAATTTTATTGCATCCAAATCTGAGAAAGATCATGCACCAAAGCTCCAATTACTACAATTTCACAGCTTGATGAATTGAAGTTGAATTTTGTGTCCTCACGCTGACAGACCAGGCTGTGAATAGCAGCTCTTCAGGAGCAGGCACGTGACATACCTGCTACCTGTGGCTGTCTACTATTAGCTCATTTCTGGATAAGCAGACAGAAAACTGGTAGTGACTACTTGGCAAATTACCTGGCGTCCAATAAACAGAGATCACATCAAAGCTTTTAACGTCTTTCCCAAGTAACTGGAAGTTCATCTGGAAGAGATGAAAGGCTACATCCTAAGGGTATGGATCTGAGGTTACCTAATACCAAAAAATAGCTACTGAAAAAAAAAAAAAAAAAAAAAAAACCAGACCCAAACCTATACACAATTTTAATCAGAATAAAAGCATATCAATTTTTTCCAGGTCTTTAGAGGTGTCTCTGCTTGTGACAAATGCTAAAACTAAACAAGTAACTCCACATGGTCAAAAACAACATTTCACTGAGAAAGGCCCTTTTGGGAATACCTGTATTGATTCAACACATACTCCAACCAATTTCACCTCCCAGTGTTCTTCTACCAATGTGCTTATACATCCTTATACTCTCATGTCAGCTACCATGTAAGCTGAGAAGCTTCTATGCTATCCTATCTGAATTAAACATTAAAGAAACACTCTGAATGCAATTCCACAGACTTTTCATGAGGCATACGATGACTATAAATACACACTAGAATTGCCTATAGAAGAGACAATCATAGCCACATTTTAGATACAAGCCTATTTGTTTTTCCAAGAATGCCTTATGAATCTGCACATTAGTCTTCAAATGAAGGCTTACATGCTGCGAGCTCCAAGCCTGCTGCCAAAAAGCAGCAAGTTCAGCTCCAGAGACCAAGAAAGAAGGTGGCTACAGCTTAGTGATTCATTTCCTTTTCTGGGGGAAAAAAAAAGCGTGCAAGATTAAGACTTTTATGGCTTCAACAAGTCTTACGATAACTGAGCCATGACCTTTGAACTAGAATATACTGCATATCTAAGGGGAGACTACAAAGAAAAGTCAGGGTTCACCTAAGTGTCTGGTTCAAAAAAGGACGTGTATGCTTACCTACATCCCCCTTTCCTGCACTGCCCAGACTGCATGTACACGGAAGAGCACCATCACATTAAGAAAGTCAACTGCAGGAGAAAAATCACAGAGCACCACCCAGCTGGTTACAGAAGGTAGCAAAGAGACAGCATTCTGAATCAGCCACAGGTAGCGCCTGTGTTGAACCAAGCTCTTGGGGAAACAAATCACATAAAACAGCATTGTAACAGTCACTGAGTGGCAGCAGCATACAGCTACAGCTAGAAAGGACTGCCTTGGTCTAAGCAGAACACATCGGGGAGTCTGATTATGATCATCTCCCCAACCTGGTAACAAACAGTTCCAACTCACAAGACATTACATTACAAAATTGACTTCAGATTTAGTTCATCCTGCAAATTAGAAGCATTATAAGTAGCGTGATAGCATGTCTAGCACAGGCAGAGGATGGGATTGTGGATGTACGCATGTGCAGCACAAGCACACCCCACCTGATGTTCTTACCCAACTACTGCACAAAGTTATGCTTTAAAGACCATGTTAGCCTCCAGATAGCATCAGATCTTGCAGTGCCTTAAGGTCAGGTACCATCAGAACGAGACTCCAGCTCCACAGACAGAGAAGGTATTTCTGCCTATCCCAAGTTATTCAAATTCTTTAGCTACATATATGGAAAACATCTCACATAATACCCCTTTTGCAGTTACCTTAGCATGATTACAGGTCATCTGGCATTAGGGACAGAATAGTGTAATCTACACAAAAATAGTTCTCATTTTCGCATAAAGTCACACTAGAATGTATCCAATTGCATGCTTTATTGATTACAACCTCCACTATCCAACTAGATGTGAAGATAACTCCTTTATCAGAGCATTAAAAAACCTGCAATTCAAAACCAGCAGTTAGCAGTAAACTTGCTTTTACTTGTGCCCTTCACCATTTTCCAAGTTTGGACAGTAGGATCTTCAGAGAAGGACCACCATACCTCACCCTATCATGGATTTACAAAGAAGGTAAAATGAAACCAGCAAACAGATACAGATTTTAGTGTTAGTTATGCTTTCACTGCCAGGACCCAAAACAGGTCACGTATGAGATCGGCATTATTCTGAAGCTGAGTTTTTTCATTAAAAACTTATTTCTCAAAACCAATAGGAAAAAGGGTTTTCAGTATATTTGCTATACCTGTGTCAGCAGAAAAGAACTCATCCTAAACAAAGTCAGCATGGTAGAAAGTGGTAGATGCAAAGGAACACACAAGAAGCCAAACACTGTCACACTGAAGGGTACCATGCTTAACTTTCAAAAGCATTAGAGAAGGAGAAGTTTTGTGAGAAGACAAAAGCCATGCTTAAACACAGGAACATTTGCAGACACTACTGTAGCCAACACACAGGATTTATCACAGGAATCTGGGTACATACCTTGCATGGCAGGCATATACTTCATGGAGAGAAGATGCTACAAGTGCAACACACACAGCACACAGTAAGAGAGAAGTTATGCTGTTATAACTGGTTATGCTGCTACCCCAGGAAAACCCTAGCACTCTGTATTAAAGAGGCTGTTTTATTTCATGCTGCCAGGAAGAATAAAGTCAGATGAACCTGGCAGACTTTATGTAAACACCTTAAAAGGATTATTTATACTGGAACACAACTTCACTAAATCCTTAGTAAAATTTGGTAGCTTCTCGTTGCCACATGTCACACATACTGCAGAAATTTTACTAGCAGCTTTGCAGCTTCTTTTTTTAGAAACATAGTCTGGAAGACCACTTCCATGAGTTGCTTGCTTTTTTGTCAAAGATTCCTGCCAACTATAAGGAATAAAATGGAAAGATATGGGATGCACCTCTGCTCTAGGATGTGCCTCTACTCTCAAAAGCGGCCACGTTTATTATAAATGATCAAGGGAATCAGCACTACGGAAACTACAGCAGTGAGAACTCCACACAGGCAGCTACTCTAAGTTGTTAGGGTATTCTGTGGTAATTTTACTGTCACCTCCAGCCCTTTTCCTTGCACTGCTTTGTTCTTAGACTTCAGATCTCAGACTGTTGCATGGCTAAAAAGACCAAGTATTTACTACCAAAATTAGAGTGAACTGATTTGAATCACATTTTAAGCTTTCAAAAAAAAAAAAAAAAAATCACAGGAGGGGAACGTGTTTTACAAAACAGACTTTAACACTCCAGTGTATTCTTAATTAAACATTTGTTCTTGTTGGCAAGTATTATCAAATATTTTGGTTTGCAACTAGTTACTCCCAACATATTTGGCATTCCTTTGTTAAGATGCACTTGCCACATCTACACAAACAGTATAAATCTTCATAATGTTTAAGTGTCATTTGGGTGGTTTTTTTTTTTTTCCTTTTAGCAAGTGAATGATGCAATTAAGTTTGGGGTTTTTTACTTGCTACATATGGCTGACAATTTGAATCCTACTGAGAAAATACTTTTTTTCTGACCGTTTACCTTAAATTACCTTAAACCTAATATGTTACTTTATCTAGTATGTTCAGTAGATTTTAGGTGTACAGCATTTTGACAAAGAATTTCTTAACTGCACGCTTAATTACTAAATGTGTTTTACAATAAAGATTTCYGAAGACAGCACAAGTCTGGAGTGGTTCACTAACGAGTCAATCTCTAGGCTCTCAGATACCTCTGGAAGCCTTCCTAACGTACTTTAGAATTTGCTCTCACTTATGTTTACAGACATTAAACTGCATTACTTCCTAAACTTTTCAACTCCTGCTTTCTCAACTGTAAGTATTCTTCAAGACTATACTTCTCAATTAAAAATGGTTCTTTTTCTACAAGTCATTTCTTAATGAAGGCAAAAAAATTGGAAACCTTGTTGAAGCTGGGCCAACGTTTCATGTTCCTCCTAGAGAAACTGAAGTCAATAGATAATTAAGATAAAGCTTTTTTCCCAACAAATTGAAAGCATGACATTTAGGAGAACAACGTTTCTGCTGTACAATTACGACAGGAAAATACAACATGACATATCACTCAAGTAGTTACAATAACAAAAAATGAACTTGCATACATTTATAACAATTTATTATAGCACTTATGGCTTATCACCAGCTAAATTTGAAATGGCAGTCCTAATATAATTGAAAGATTTTAACACTTTATCCAAACTAACTTCTCAGTAGCACATATTCAAATCTAAGAGAAGCCAGTCACATCAACAGCTACCATGGGTGTTTGTTTTTGTACCAGTACAGATACACAAATTCTCAACAAGTGCAACACTGGTACTACATCTACTAATTTAATATTATGGCCTCAAATATTCATTTAGCCAGATAAAACGTTGTGTAGCTATTCCTTCCACAACGGCTTATAGTCTTTTATAATTGAATTTGGTATTAGAAAAGCATCTTCCTGCACAGGTATGCTTTTTCAGAAAGAGAGTTTTGTCAATTAAAACATCTGAAGGAGATCACAGTCTTTTCTAGGTCAGCCAATTTTCTACTTACTTCAGTTTTACATTACTGACACAATAAATGCAGTCAATCAAAAAGCCAAGCAAGAGGCAGAAAGTAATAATTTCTTTCCTCAGGTCTGATGCAAGCCTCAGAGTACATGCTACAAGCCCTAAGGCACACGGTTTTACAGGGGTTCAAGGATTAAACACTGATGTCTAAACCTGGGCAAACTCTCCCGTAATCCATGAGTTTATCTCTGTAACCATGGAATAACCAAGGTTGGAAGGGACCTCCAGTGGTCATCGTGTCCAACCCCCAGCTCAAAGCAGGTCTAAGTACAGCAGGTTGCTGAGGGCCACGTCCAATCTAGTCTTGAACACCTCCAAGGATGGAGGTTCCACAACCTCTCTGGGCAACTTCTTCCAGTATTTTACCACCCTCATGGAAAAATTATTTTCTTTATATGTAATCAAAATTTCCCATTCTTCCAAACTACATCCGTTGGCTCTCATCCTATTGCCACACACTTCCAAGAGACTGGCTCCATCTTCTCTATATCCTCCAGCCAGCTAGTTGAGCCTTCTCCTCCTAAGGTTGAGCAAACCCAGCTCTCTCAGCCTCTCCTCATACCTCATGCACTCCAGCCTCTTCTGCTTCTTGGGTGCCCTCCACTGGATTAACAGACTCACGTGGCTATGTCAGCATCTTTCTGGGGAGCTCAAAACTGATGATGCAGTCTCACAAATGCTGAGTAAGGGGGAATGATCACTTCTTTGTGAATAAGTTCATGAGATTTAGTTCTTTAGGATCAATTTTTTTTCTTTTTATCAGAAATATGTGCAGTTTAAATTTGCATGCAAATGTGAAAAAAATTCAATTTTGTACTCAAATTCTGTACTCTAATTCCTTTTTATACCAGTGGATAGGGCAGCTATTTAACATCTTTATCTTATCCTAGCCGTCATCTGAAACAAGGGCTTATTCACATCGCTGCTACCACTAACTCACTGTAACAAGAAAAACTTYCAGTATTTCTACTCATCTTCATAGGTGTGCTCTCCCAAAGAAGGTACACTAACCTGAATTCCAGCAAAAGCATCTCTAAAATTCAAATGAAGCCATCATTCCCCTGCATCCTGAAGCATCTCACAAGATGAGCCTACAAGCAGTATGATTACTCTCTCTAAAAAAACCAAACACAGATCACAGGACCACAAAGCTGTTTTTAGCATGTACACACCAAAGCTTCCAGGGGAAAAAAAAAAAAAAAAACACTAACCTGCCCATTTTAATAGCTGTAAGAATTCACAACTTGTGACAGTTTTAAAGGAATGCAAATCCCACAGTCCTTCTGCTCTCTTCAACCAAACTATTCCTTGTCTTCCTGAGGAAGTAGTATGAGACCTTGTTTACAAAAGCATGTATGCAATAAGCTATCTGGAGATCGTTATAGTATGGCATTTGAAGACCTTCTAGAAATCAGGGAAATTAAAATTTGTTTATATCATTCCAGCTCCTGTCTAWCTGACTTGGAGATACCACACACAACAGAAATTAAGAACTTGATATCTAAAACCTATATTCCAATTATTTTTTTAGTTTGAGATTATTTCTTCTTCAACTTCTAGAAGCATAACAGAACCATTCTAAGGTAAGAAGCTCAATTAAGGAGCCCAAAAAACCCACATTACTAAAAATCTGTTCACAATAATAGGTAGATTCTAATAAATTACCATGGAAAATAAGGGCACCTTGTCCCATTAAATATGTCCCAATCTCCCTACTTTAAACAAGAAAATTTTTTTCAGATGCAGTATTAGAAAACTGTTAGCCGTTTGCTTCAGAGCAAAACACTCCAATGATAAAATACGTTCCAGTTTAAAATTGCATTGCAGAAAGAAAAAGCAATTTTCCCTGCACTCTTTATTATGCCCACAAGTGTCTTGATAGATCCTAAATACCATTTTTCTACTGAACTCACTTAACACTCTCTCTAACAGACCAGAAGGACATAAAAAGCAGAATCATGCACAACTTGAAGAGGTAACTTCACTGTTCTTTTATTCAGATTTGCTTTCTTTCTCCTGGCTGTGTTTATTTCCCCACGTCATGACAATACCCTTTGAGATGTCAGGCTTTCATCTTACATACTGCAGTATTACGCTGAAGCATTAAATCAGTTTTGAACTCATCCATAGATTACTATTCTTCCTAACCATGCACTCCCTTAACTGTACACGTCAGAAATAAGTTACTTACTTTTCTCCAATATCCCACAATTTTTAATTGCTAGATGGTTCTTCAACCTCTTTTAATTAAGGTGCTTATAGCAAGATTGTTGCATTCATTGAATTTTAATCTCTAAACAGATTAACTGTTAGCAGAATCAAAGTAATTTGAACACAGGATTTCCCAGGAAAGCAAAAGAAAGAGCTGTTATTTATCTTAGTATTTCAACAAAATGTTTTTTTAATATGCTGAAACCCTAACTTCAAATGATTACTTTCCTAGCCACTGATGATATTTCACTAATCTCCAAGGTAGCCAAAGTCAGTTACTGCACAGTCTTAGTAGGCAGCAGTTCCCCTCTCCCCTGACCAAGGGGAAGGATTAGCAGTTCAGATCCCAGCAGGAGACAAGGTAATACAACCTATTTAAAAATTAAAGGTGAACAATTTCACCCTTTTCTGGTCATGCTGGAATAACAGTGAAGAGCCCACACTATGTTAAATACCAGTCTCTCTCTGTGGAGAGAGTTGTAAGGAAAGCCTGAAACGTGTGTCATAAGGATAATACCCTTGAATCTAAACTTTTTTTTTTTTTTAAGAGTAAAAAAACCCAACAAAAAACAAACCAAAAAACCCCAAAACTTACTCAGGTAACCACAGCAGAGATGTCCTAGGCAGGGGCAGACTCCTTTTTCCACATCATTAAAAATGGGCAAAGCTTTCCTGCACTATCAAGCCCTACATGAGGGCACAGTGATGTACTACCCTGTCTCTAAGCTCTCCTCTCACAAGCTCCAGGCTTTTCCAGATAAATTGCCAGTGACTGCAACACTTCTTTATATCAATGGCTTTCTTTCCCCCTCCTCTTCCCATCAATATATTCATTTGATCTAGATCTCCTCTTGCCTCTTACTTCTCTCAAGGAATCCGTCATAAGCTTTCTTGCAAAAGCACCTTTTCTTCCCTCATCCTTACTTTTCTGTTTTTTTCTACTAAGCAGGAATTACACTCTCACATGTAAGCTGYCTCCTTTTTGGAACTTGATTACTTTGCACTCCACAGATCTCTCCACTTGCAGATTCTCAAGTGTTGTATGTGGTATGTACGTAGTATAGATATATACATACACAGACAAATATATTCAACACACAGTAAGCATTAACATGTTTCCCTTCTCCTGTGTAAAGGCCCAACAACCCAAATTCAAAAGCCAAAAGGCCAATCAAGTAGCCAAATCTGTGATATATCAGCGACCGTATCTTTGGCAGCTCTAAGCTCCCATCACTGATGCTATTTGAGAAAGTTGTACATGGCTAGTACCCCTAAACAGTCACTTCTTCCAGTCAGGTTCTAACATTTAGACCCTCATTTTGAAAATTAGCAATCTGGCCCACATAAAATTATGGAGAAAAGAAGGCAAGACTCCTAATTATAAATCTCTGCTTGACCAGCAAGCAGCTGCTAGAAAGATAAAACTTTCATATTCTCTTCTTACATCCTCTGACAATGCCGCTACACTTTGACTTTTTGCTAAGATTTCTCATGACCACTTCTCCAATGAGCCTTCCGCCGCTTTAGAAATAGTTATCTCAAATGCTTCAGGCTTCCAAGACATATTTGAGTGTAGCATCACATGCAAGCTACTAACTGAATAGAATGTCTCATAAAACAACAAGGTTTTTAAGCTTCCTCAGTTTGACATTGATGGTTTTTCCATTCACACGCTGCATCTCCTGTGTTTTCCAGATACAAAATCCTTGAGGGAAAGGCTTCCTTACCCCACTTTTCTGTTCTGAAGCAGAACATAACTGTATTCAGACCACCTTCTTTAAAAGCACAGAGGGGGAAAAAAACGCTCACAGAAGAACACTCACCACCACCATGCTTGGTCTTAGCACGAGGATCTACACCCACGGTTTTACAGTCGGCAGTGTTTAGTGTTTGTAAGGCAAGACTACCAGTACCATAGCTCCCCGAACCAGTACAAGCTACCACTGCTGCCAAACGAAGGTATTGTACCCTCCTCCTCCATTTGTTCACTCCCAATACTGTGCTATCACCTCCCAAGTGCCAGGACAAGACTATGAGTGTCCACCCAGCGAAAGAAATACAGTAAGTGTCCTGGGTTAAAGTTAACTCAGAAAAAAAAAAAAAAAAA
This sequence comes from Phoebastria nigripes, assembly GCA_035582835.1. Classification (NCBI taxonomy): domain Eukaryota; kingdom Metazoa; phylum Chordata; class Aves; order Procellariiformes; family Diomedeidae; genus Phoebastria; species Phoebastria nigripes. The sequence continues at coordinate 267,330 of JAYKAV010003122.1, read as the reverse complement.
AAAAAGTTTAGTTTTATCCTGCCTCAGTTCTCAATCCGGTTCATGCAGTGACTGCAGGAGCCTACACTGGAAAAACAGAAGGGGCAGCACAGGAGTGAAAACAAGGAGCAACAGGAGGGATGACAATGGAGGATGGCTTTTCTCAAGCAGCTTTAGGTGCCCAAGGAAACACGACCTATTCCATACTGCTGGGATTGCCTTCATGAGAACCATTAAGTACCTTACACTATAACACAAAAGTTTAGTGTTTTGCAGAGAAACAACTGGAAGTCTGAAAGCACAAATACACACTCGCATCACAGGGTGTCAGTACAGCTGGACGGGAAGTGCTGCATCAACCTTTAACTCTTCTGTAGAGGCAAGTCCCTACTCAAGGCTACTTGTACCCGTAGCCCTGCGCACCACACCTGTAACAATAAAACAGTAGTGAAGAACTGCTAAAATCTTTTCTTCTAAAGCACGGACCTATTATATTATAGCGAAGTTTAAAGCTCTGCTGCTAACAAAAGCCTCGCAGTAAAGGTATAGCAATGACTTGAGGGCCAGCCCTTTCACCTGAAGTTACCAGCCTGGCGAACAAACACCCACCAGGCGCAGCCCTCCGAGGCAGGCCCGTGACCGAGGCGCTGCCCTCCCTCCCTAAGCGAGGGCCGGGGGGCGCAAACCCGACCCCCGCCGGCCAGCGAAGTTTTGCCGAACTCCTTAACAGCCACACCTCGGTGGCTTCCCGGAGCCCGCCTGCCACCACCGCGGCGTGGGGGGCGGCTGCAGGCTCCCCCAACCCCCCAGMCCACCTGGGGGGGCACTGGCGGCTCGCACAGAGGGACGAGGCAGCGGGGCGGCAGCGCCCCGAAGCACCGAGGCGACGCTCACCTGGAAGAGAGCAACCGGGGACAGCCGCCGGCCGCGCCGCGGGCGGCCCCACAAGTCCTCCCCGCCAACGGAACCCCCGAGACGGGCGACCATCCCCCACGCCCCCCCGCCCCGGCGCCGGCCCTGCCCGGGCGGCGGAGGGCGCCCGCCGCGCACACCTGAGTGTCGGGCGCGGGCAGGCCGCGCACGTAGCCGTTCCGGAGCGCGCCGTGGGCCGCGCCGCTGCAGCCGTTGGCGCGGGGCTGGGCACCCAGCGCCGCCGCAGCCCGCTCGGGCCGCTCCATCCCGCCGGCTCCGCTCCGCTGCGCTGCGCTGCGCCCGCTCCGCCGCCCCCGCCCGGCCGCGCCGCGCCGCACCGGAAGCGCGACCCGCCGCTTCCCCCAATCGCCGGCGGAGACGTCACGCTTGGGGAGGGGCTCTGCAACGACGCATCAGCGCGCGTGCGAGGCTGGCAGCAGAGGCCAGGAAGACTAGGCGGGGCCCAGGGGACGGGGCCCAATGAGACCCCCGCATGCCAATCAGATGGGAGGGGAGGGAGGTGAAGGAAGGGGCTTGTCCAATCGCAAAGCAGAACGTTCGGAGGGAGGTGGAGCCAGAAGGTGAAAGTTGTCCAATCACTTGGCAGAGATGGAACCGGGAACGAAGAGAAGGAGATGAGTTAGCCAATGACAGTGCGAGATGGAGGGAGGGGCACGAGCGAACAGCGGGGTCCGTCCAATGACAGGAGGGAGGAGCAGGGCGGTGGCTGAGGCGGCAGCCAATGGGCGGACGTCGGGGCGGGCTCGCGGGGCAGGGTGTGAGGCGGTGGCGCGTGAGGCGCCCGAACGGCCGCGCCGCGGGGTGGGTGCGGTGCCGGTGCCGGTGCCGGTGCCGGTGGCTGGCTGGCTAGCTGCGCTGCGCGGCCATGGGCGCGCCCTCCCGGGCCCCGGCTGAGGCCGGGCAGGGTGGGTGCGGGGGCGCCGGCCGTGTGAGGCTGCCCTGCCCTCCGGGAGGGACCCGGTGTGTCCGTAAACGCTTTCCCTGACGCGAAGGGGGCAGCGCCGCGGGGTGCACGAGCTGGCGGTGCTTCCGTTACCGGCGGCGGCCCTTCCCTCGGGGCACCTCAGCCGCTGGAGCGAGGAGAGGGCCAGGGTGGGGTGGGCCAGCCGGGGAGCTCCTCGCCTGCCCTCGCTGCTGCGAATCGAGGGAGCTGATGAGTGAAGCCGTTCCTTCAGGACCCGGGGGGTTGCCCCAGGACAAGCAGGCCTCGGGCTGTGTCGTGATGGGCTGTGTGAAAGATAAAGTAACCCATCGCAAGTCTGACGGGTGAAACTCTCTGAATGGCTTTTTAGGAGGTCAGGCTTAACTACTGTAATGCCCTTTCCTGCCAAGGATCGACTTGGGAGAGGTGTATCTTGGCCCAAGTCCACCTGGGTAATGAAGGACCTGATAGGAAACCCTGCAGACAAGCTCCAGGCAGAGCTTAAGTCAATAGGATTTAAATTTGGATTTAAAGATAGGTGTATGCTTGGCTGCCTTGCTGAGCTAGTATCCCTGACAGCTGAAGTTGCCAGTCTGTTAACTCTGCCTGCGGCTGTGTTTAAAAATCATCATATATTTGGCTATGAATTTGAGTGTTTTCTGACAGGGTTTGGAAATACATACTTCATTCAAAGAGCGGGCAAACTAAACACTGTGTTTATTTCGGGGGTAGGTATTACCAACCTTAGTAAAGTTTGGGTTACCAAACATCACACAGACAACACCAGAGGAAAGGTGCTCTGCAAACCACAAAGCATCTGTATTTGTGCACTGTGTATTATACAACTTGGTGAGGAAGTGGCAAGGGGAAGGCATCCAGGCATTCCAAGTTGCAGCAGTGTTAATTGGCAGAAAGGAAACAGCCTAACGTGTTTAATCACATACTGAACTGATGGAAGAGTATGACCTTTGATTTCTCCAGTGTAATTGAGAGGGAAGGGCTGTGGTGTTTCTTAGAATGTAACTTGAAACAATCAGAAAAATCTCAGTTAACACAATGAAAAATTAACAGGTTTAAGCACATGAATTTGAGAGAATGGTCTCATCCTTTTCTTTCTGATTTGCTACTATTGATAGTTATTTTTCTGTATTATAGTCACATCTTGGAGCCTCTGTCATGGATCTCATTGCAAATTCAATATGAACATGGAGTTCCTAACGAAAGTGAATTAGCTTCTGTGAAAGACAGTCATTTTTCTTCCCTCAAGAAGACTTGGGAGAGCTTCACTGCCTGGTTTCAGCCTATTTGTAGGCAGCAGTATGTGTCCAGTACGCTTCATATCTCTGGGTCACCTCTGGACACGAGGGCTTTTTGTAATGAGGGGTGCAAACACAGGCTCGGGGGTGACAAGTGCAGGCTGGGTGTGAGACCTGGTTCCTTTTCTTGCTGTCTGTGGCTGCTCCCATATCCTGACTAAAGCAGGTATGGACTTGCCTGAGATGCATTCTTTCTTCACCTGGTTTCGATATGCAGTGAGACAGAGCTGTCAGCTAAGATGGGATGGGCCGCGTCCCCTCTCTCATGTTGCGGGATGGGAGTACGGGGGAGATTGATGTTGCTAGGAAGGACCTAGTGATCAAAGCAGCAAACACTCCTGTTCAGTATTTGGGTGCTTGTGCAAGTGGACTTGCTTCAGTGTAGGTGCAGTTAGTGCTGGTGGGGAAGAGGCACAGGAACCCCTCCTGCTGCTGAGATTTTTCTGGATAAGGAGGGGAGGGTTTTTGCAGAGTTGAAGTGATCTATGAGGAAATGAACAAGTATTATAACGAAAAAAAATGAGTGAGCAAGTGAGAGAGAAGTGTACTAGGGGACCACATACTGTAGAACTTTTTTTGTAGGATCTTTTCCCCTGTTGCCATAGTTCGCTGTTGGCATTTTTCTCCTGTCTCCTCTCCCTTTGGGCAGAATGGATTGAATTTTACTGTCCAGTTTGCGCTATGGGGTGTAGATGGTCCACCAGTCCACCCTCACAGGGTGTGTGTGGGGCAGGACCCTCCACTCCCTGCCCACCTGCCTATGGAGGAGTTTTGTCTGCTAATGCCTTACTTCTAGAGAGGATAAGCTGCTTCACCTGCCAGGCCCTGGATCTCACTGCCATGTTATCTGTTCAATTAGAGCCCAAACCCCTTCCACATGTAGGTACCTGCAGACTGGTTACTTCATCTGTCCTTAAACCCAACTAGCACAAACCCTTACAATGCAATGGTTTCAGTTTTGGTTTAGGAAACATGGGAAGAAAAAACATTAAGGGACCCACCAGTTCACTTGTGCAGGACCAGGCAGTCTCACACAGCAGCTGCAGTGCTCCCCTGCACATGGGACCTCATCGTGTTGCCAGGACCCACCCTGCCCTTAGCGTGGGGCCAGCATAACCTGGTGTTTGAGGGGCATCTGGCCCCTTCTGGCACAGCACAGGGGGCAGGGAAGGCATGCTCACCCTGGGGCTGCAGTGACAGAAAAGTCCAGGATATCCATGGAGACAAGTCCTAACATGGGGGTGCCATCCCAGGGCACAGCTGCTGCCACAGGCAGCACCAAGCACATCCCACAGAGCTCCTGGAGTCACTCCTGCAGGCAGCTCTGAGATGGCTCCGTGTGACAGTCRAGACACCCATGTACACAGGTGGCTGCAGCTTGTGCCTCTGGACTATGCAGTTGCAAAACAGAGGAGCCAAATGAACTCAGAACAGCAAATTCCAGTTCTAAGTTTCCTTTTAGGTCTCAAGGATACCATTCCTGTGAGCTGGCAGAGCAAACAGCCTTACTCAGCCAACTGAATGAAGCAAAGGACTGTATCAAAAAATTTAATGAGTCAAAAGGAAGAGTGGACCATAAATAACAAGTCAGATGGGCAGGGATTGCTGCGCAGCAGGCTCATATCAACAGAGAGCTTACATCACTGACATGAGTCAATGGGTACTGTTTCTAACCATCTGTAGGTTTGGGGATCACAGAGTAGAGTTGTGAAGTATGGAGACAGCAGAAGGGCAAATTCAGGAAGGAACAATTGGGTAACCACTGGGACAGAGAAGTGTAGCGGAAAAATTGTCCACTCCAACGTCCCAAACAGAAAGAACAAGGGCCTTTGCACTGATAAGAGATAATCAGAACCGGTCACTGAGATGTGACTGAGGGGAAGAATTTCCTTCAAGAAAGGAGAGAGCTGATAACTGAGACAAAATTGGGTATGTGAATGATGCCAGCTATGCAGAGAGTCTTGATGGAAGGTCTCAAGGCGGCTGTAGTCAGAAATAAACCTAAGCCTTTTACTTTTATATTTGCAATGCAGAGACAGAATAAGCAGTGGCTCAGCCGTTGCATTCAAGGCAATTAATAGCAGGCAGGCTGATCTGAGAGGGAGCAGTCTACATTCTTCAGGTGCCTTTCCTCTTCTTCATCTTCAGTCTCCAGGTGCAGGCTGAAGTAAGCACGAAATGAGCACTGAAGGTGTAATTGAAAAGGCTGCAGTTTGGGCAGAACAATGCAGTGCTGTGAGGTGGGTATTGTTCCTGTTTCCTGTTTTTCTTTTCCAGTTAATAACAACCTAGCACTGAAACTGCAGGGACTGTGCTGGGAAATGACTCCAGGGGAGCAGTGAACCTTGGTTTTTAGCTTGGGTCTGAATGACAGAATGCCTGCCTGAAGTATAGGAGAAGAATTAGAAGTGTGGAAAGCTCTTTGGGGACCTTATAGCCCTTGAAGAAAGCAGATAGCTATGAGGGTGCCCCAGGAGAATTTTTCAATCCCCTAGCTAAATTTCATGGAAAGCTGGAGAGGCCTTGGCATACCTCATAAGAGGGAGTGATGCTTGGAAGGTTGGTTAGCCTGGTGTAGGAATGACCATCATTTGTCCTCAGCGTATCTTGATAAGTAGGTAAACTGTGAATGCCCACAGCAGCTTGCTTCCTCCTGGTGGAGGCAAGGGGAGGCAGGTACATCTTTCTAAACAACGGAGTTGGTTGGTTTAAATTTAGCTAAGCTGAGAATTGTGTTTCTGCTCCAGGAGAGACCCTCCCTGTCCTTAACACTTTCTGCTGTGAATGCTGCAGTTCTAGGCTCACCACACCTTCTGTTTCACTGGCTCAGAGAATAATATTATTCTGGAAATAACTTAATCTCTAAAGCTATACAATGATAAAAAGACTCTGTTCAGACTATTTTCCCCTCTTTTTTGCAATGAAACCTCGACTGAACCTATCGCTGGGCACTGATTTGGACCAGAATTTGTAAACATGATGATCTGTTTGCTGTTCAGTGTGTTTGCCTGCAGAAACYAGCTAGGCTTGCATAACGTTTTTGTGGTGAAGTGGGAAAGGAGTCAGGATGGGAGGTTTGTGATTGGAGATGCAAGAGGCTTGAGAGGACATACCAGGGACTGACAGATGTCTATTAATATGGGTCTGATGAGCCACAAGAAAACAGAGATGTAAGAGGGGGTGGGATCATATGTGTAGGATCAGGGTATCCTAGCTTTGTTTGGAGCCTTCTTCTCTAAGCTTTATCTGCTTTTCCTCATGTCCCCTGTCCCCAAGACTCCTGTGCAAAACAGTACTCAGAAAGTCATGTCCCTGTTTGTCCCTGTCCCCTCCCAGTTCAAATTTCTGGATGTTTGCCTCTTCTTTGGGCAGTGACTTGTGCAGTGTCACAAAGGAATGGAGGTTGCTGTTTCTCTGCAATGGAGCTAGACTGTATCTTAAGCTAACTTAAGGCCAGCAGTAACATCCATCCATTTTCACTATGTTTCACCCAACTGATGGCAACACCTGCTTTTTTTGGAGCCTGAGTTTTCAATCTTTCTTTATGCCATCACAGTGGAGCTGTGTGGTGATGTTTCTTCTCAGGTCACTTACCGGCACTGTGGGACCAACAAAGGCTGTAGCTCCAGGAACCCTTGTACTTGCCACTGAGAGAGGTTGATATGGGTTAACATTTTCCTAGCAAAAATGATGAGTTTGGTCCTACCATGCAATTCACCTTGTATCCGTGTCAGATACATGTGGTTTAGTAGAGCAGGAGAGGCAGGTTTGGGAATGAATGGCTGAGATGGGATTAATTATTTTATCATTCTTGGCTTGTGTCAGCTTTTGTAAATGGAAATATGGCCTGGCAGAGTCTGTGGTCAAGATACAGGAGTATTGGCAGAATGGAGGTGCATTCAGTGCATATTTACTTGGGCAGCAGTGGTTGGAAGCAAGGTAATCTCAGTAGCTTCTGATGTCGTATTTGGTTCCTGTGATATGTTGTTAATCACCCATACTGCTTCAGCTTTCATGTCCATCCTCCGTGGACATTCATTGTCACTCATGCCTACTGCCGCTCAGGTTGGCAAGTGGTGAAGCAGCGCAGTAGAAACTTTCTTTAGGTCTCAGGTTCAGTTACTTTCAGACAGTGCTTCGTGCATCTGAACAGGCCTCAGTCTCCTAGGTTCAGGGCTCCCTAGTGCATTCATTACTAGCCCCCCCATCTCAAACACATTGGGGATTTGACCTTGCATAGTTGACGTGATGGGGCTCCTATTTCATTTGTCTCCCTGTCTCTAGTAGTGAAGAAAGTCCTGTGGCTGCAACCTATGACCAGGGTCTCTGCCTTTTCTGCCACCCGTGTTGGGTGATATTGAGCCAATGAGTTCATTTTGTTTGTGCCTTGCTTTCTTAGTCCATAAAATGAGAGTAGTGAGACCATTACCCTCCCTCTCTCCTCCCCATCCAGGATGAAGTGAAAGGCTGCATCTGTGCGGTATAAACAAAGCCCTAATTTACATGTAAATGCATGTGATATCGCTGTAGCAGCAGAGTTGTACCAGTGAAGGCCTCCTTGTGTACAGGCAGCTTATGTCAGCAGAATAGGGCTCTTTTTTGAGCAGAACTTTTCTAAGCACWATCAGCTATATCAGCAAAAACATTGAATACCAATATAACTGCATCCTCATTAGGACCCAGAGCCCCATGATATTTTAATTCCTAACTTCTTTTTAGGTGTTTAAATACTTTTGAAGATCTGGGCCTACAACTTTTGGGACTATGGAAGTGACCTCAAACACTCCTCCCATCAGTACCCTGGCAAACAGGTTCAGAGCAGATGTGGTCTCACTTTATCAATGGCTGCAGAGCGCTCTGAAACACTGGTAAAGGGCACTGAGCCCGGCAGAGCGTGAGCAGGCTGCTATGGCTAACTTCAAGGAGGACCACAACTGCTTCTGCTGCTGCTGCTTCTGACAACATTGTTGGTACTGCAGGAGACTGGACAGGTTCCTCCTTATTCACCTGGTCCTGTGTGAAGAACAGAACTAAAAACAGTGTTCCCTTGAAAATGTGTCTTTGTTGATAGTTTTCGTTTCATCCCTTACTGATGCTATTACAAAGGTGGCACGTGAGAAGACAGCATACTGTAGAGAAGAAGAGAGACGGTGAGGACAGTACTCTAGCACCTGAGCAGTGACCAAACCTTAGCTTGGAGAAGGAAGGAAGGAGCAGTTTGTCCCCTTCCAGGTACTGAGCACAGTTTTGCAGGTTCTCATTCTCCTGCCTCTCCTCTTTAGAAAAACTGGATGAAGGGAGATAGACAAGTTGACAAAAGACATGGATAAAGAGCTTTTTTTTAATGCTCAGCTTTCTACCTGCAGAGTGAGTCAGTTCAACTCACTGATCCAACAGAAAATTATCCCATGGAAAATTGACTAGTTTTCTTTCAGGTCAGTGAACTGAACTGACTTGGTGGCTGGGGGAAGGTGGCCATAGATTAGATGTAAGGGGAAACTACCCCTCCTGTGCAGCGAATTGCTCTTGAATTACAAATCTGGTATTAGGGGTGATGGGAGCACAGAAAGAACCAGCTACCTGAAACTCAGTCCAGAGAAGAAGGTCAGTACAGGAAAACAGAAGGCTGCTGCCTCTCCTTTTGGCAAGGATATTATTATTTGGATAGACGAGAGAGAGGCTTTGCCATACAGTGCAATGGAGTGAGGGAGAAATTGAACAGAATCCTTAACTACCCATAACTAGGTAGTTAAAAACTTCCCCTTCAAAATCAAAGTAAGTAAAAGCCATGCTTAATTTGAGGAAAGGAAAGATGTTAGAAGCTGTGCTCTACCATAGGGGAAATCTGCCCTGGGACCCGGGATGGATACTTGGGCTTCTGTCAGAGAGRCAGTGTGACGCCGCAGGCAGGACACGCACTGAGCGCTCGAGTTGTGTTTCCCGCTCACGCTGCTCACAGTGTGTGTGTTGATCAGCATCAGCCAAACAGGGTGGCAAGGCTGGCTCTGTGCTTGCCCCGCAAGTGCAGGGGAGAGACGTCTGTGCCCGACAAGTGTAAGAGGCAGCTATGGGGAATGTCAATATTCACAGGAAAATCACATCTCCAGTGAAGATGCTGCAGGCCTGAGTGGCTGCTGTATCCGGCATGGCCATAAGAGGGAAGTGTGTGCTCAGGCATTAGGTGTCTTTCTCCGGGCTGGAGCAACCCCAGCTGGGTTGGTTGTGGGCTCTGCAAGCAGCGTGGACTCCGCCTGGGTCCCACTCCCGTGCAGGGCTAAAAGCAGGGCCTGTGCCTCTGGAGGCACCTGAGCTCAGCCACAGCCAGGTGTGCAGGTAGCGATGATGGGGATGGGGAGAGAGGGGAGCAGGGGTGGGAAGGTGAATTGCCATGTGCAGGTGCCGGTCACTTCCTGGAGATGGGGGAGAATATGTGCAACCCTGACCAGTCCTGGGAGAACTGGGGCTGCCTTGTCCAGAGATGCTGGGCAGCCAGGTGGGGAAATCTCATTTCAGTTGTATCCTCACACAGGTACATCAGATCACTGGTTGTATTAGCTGGATCATACTCATATCAGGGCATTCAGGCTTGAGGATGGTGATGTTGAGATGCTTTTAGGAGTGGTGGGGGATCTCAGGAGAAAGAGAGCTGAAGTCAGCAAGGTGAGCTTGAAAGGTTTACAAAGAGGAGGGTAGGTCCAAAAGGATATGGGCAGGCATCCCTGCCAGCTCTCTAAAGGAGACGTTTTGCCTGAAGCACTTCTCAGAGCATTTTGTAGGCCACATGTATAGAGCACGCAAGCTATATAGCAGTAACAAGTGGGACCTGGTTGTTAGCAACCCCGTCAGACTCAGGTGACTGTCACCCTCACAATATGGGCCATCCCTGACTGTCTGCCTTTGCTACGTGCTTGTTAAAACTCACCACAGCATGAGGTAGAAAAGGACACTTGCACCATGCAATATGGGAGCTTGAGGCTCCACCAAGTCCATGCCTGCTGGCTCCCGTGGGCCCTGTTAGCTGGAGCTGTCATGTATGTATGGCTGAGGAGTTTCTACTTGCCACCTGGCCTGGCTGAGGCAGGTCCGTGCCCACCCTAGTAACACTGCCCAAGCTCTAATCACACCAGCACCTTCTGGAAGAGCTGAGGGAACCTGATGTGACAGTGATAGCTTCGGAGAGGTCCCCAGGCTGTGTCTGGTGGTGTAAGTGGGAGCTGAGTTTCATCTTTTGATATGGGGTGATACCTGGCTGTTGTGTAGCAGAGGAGTTAGGGACTCAGCTCATGGCTCCTATCTACTATGCTCCTGCTATGCTATAAAATCAGTCATGGCTGTTCTGGACTTCTGTTTCCCTGCTATCAGCAGGGAACTGAGCCCTCCTGCAGGGACCCACAGGGTGCTTTGAGGAGAAATGGAATTGAGATTGATTTCCTATAGTTACCTGCCAAGAAATGTGAGCAGCAGGGTCCAGTCAGGAGCACCAAATGACCTGACCACCAGCTTCCCATGAGTTCACACTGCAGAGAGGTGCACAGTCTTCTCCTTATAGATCTGCTTCTCGGGGACATTGTTTCCTCAGAGGTAGAAACAGAGGAAAATGAATGGGACAGAGCTGAATTTATTCCTTGTTCATGCCACAGCATGAAAACAAAATGCATCCAAGAATAAACTGTACAAGAGCTGTAGGCAGGTGTTGTGGCAAGGCTGGGGGAGACAGGGTGGGTGTGTCTTTTGGCGGCTGGCTGAGCATGCATTGTTCTTGTGCTTCTAAAGCATCTTATGCCGGTGCAGCAGAGGGACCTATAGTTGTAGGAGCAGGGACTGTAAGCCTGGCTGGTTATCAAGAGGCATAGGGAGAGAGCTGAGGGAATGTGTATCGCTCAGCACATACACATTGTGTATCATGTGTGGGCAAGGGTGTTGCACGGCAGGGGATGTTGTGTGTGTGTGTGGGCTGCGGGCAGGGGGTTGCTGTGCATGTGGATACACAGACAGCATGCTGCCTGTGCTTTGTGCAGGGCAGCTGTGCTGGGAATGGCTGCATGTAACGACACAAGAGGTTACTTTGCAGTTAAATGAGGCAAGGAATTACCATGGCGACCGCACTCTCCTGTCCCTGCCAGATGCCAGGCTCCCAGGCAATGATGTTTGTGTGTTGTCCTAAAAGCCCCAAACTCACTCTCCCTCTTTTGAGAATGGGTGAGGACCATGCTGCTCCCTCTCCAGACTGGGAGAGTGGTAGACACTGGGATATGGGGGTGGTTTCTGCACGCTCCATCTTTCAGCAGAAGGGGACCACTGTCTGGGTACCTCCTACACTGGTGGCTGCTGCAGTGCAAAGACAGAAGGGCTGTGTTTTGAATTACTGTGATACATTACGGTTCTTGCACCGTATGTCCACACAGTGTCCTCAGGAGCAGTGAAGTCTGAGCCAGTTGCCAGTTCTTAGGCACCGACTGTGCATGTGCAGAGAGCTGTCTGTTAGAGGATGTTGCACCCATGCTGCAAGAGAGGTGCTCTAGGGAGCACCACAGTGAACAACTTCAATCCTAGCACCACCAGGAGCTTGGACCTCACCAGCGATAGGTACTGCAAGACTCCAAGGATAGACAGAAGGCAAATGTGCACCAGAACATAAAGCCTCCTTGCACCTAGTGTATTCACGCTTGCTGTTAGTGCCCACATGGAGTATGTTTTCTGTTCTTACTCAGTTGGATCAGACCATGTCCTGTGCTGTAGCCCCTGGCAAAGAAAGTACAGCTACATCTTTCAGGTACCACAGGAGCTAAGGTGCGTTCCTCAGAGACCTTACTCCTTTCATCTTCAGAGGCCTTACTCCTTTCATCTTCAGAGGCCTTATTTCTTTCATCAGCTCTCTAGGTTTAGCACTCAGTGGTCTGTGAAGCCATATAAATCATATCTCTCCTGTGCTCTCAGTTAAAGGTTTGGGGAGATGGTTGCTTTGTGGTCTGTGGGGAAAACTTGGAGGAGGAAAGGCTTTGTGGCCTAAAATGTTTGGAAATGCTTGGTTTGGGGAGGAACACTGATGCATCCTGCACAGACCCATATGCAAAAGCTAGAAAGAACAAACCAAGTAGATGGTCACGCTGGTCCTGTAGGCTGAAGTGCCACAGAACACGATAGAGATGCTGTAGACCAGCAGGTAGGTCATCATGTCACTTCTGCTGCACTGGAACGTTGCAGACATGCAGAACACAGCTCGAGGCAAAGGTCCAGTGCTCCTCCTCACCGATGTGCCCATTGCAGCATCTTCCCTTGAGTACCCATCTTTTCCCTTTAAGGGTTTTTGTTTAAAGCACAGAAAAGCATGCTAGACACTGACAAACAGGTATTGTCATCTTGCAGAGGGTTGGCAAAAGAACAAATAGCTGTACTTCAGTGGAGGTGAAGCAATCTCTCCACACAGCAGAGATTTGCTAATTTGCACGGTCATGAGGTCTCATTGGAAAGATATTTTTAAATGAAAAAGCAAGGAAATGATGCAAAATAGATTTGAGCATATTCCAGGAGATAGTTAAATTTTTCATAGTGAAAACCGATAATAGATCAGTCTGTGTGCTATGAACATCTCATCACAAAAATACATCACGGGAGGCTTCTGCTATCTATTCTTGGCTGAGCACTGACCTTGGCTATTAGATCTCAATTAAGCAAGTATGTGACTAATGTTTCTCTCCCTCCCACTTTCCTGCTGCAGAAAATAATATTCAATGAATCAAACACTGAGTACCTACACACTTACTCTCCAGGTGGGACCCATGGTTTCTCAGTAGGTTCCATGTCACCTGAAAAAACAGCATTTCTTGTGTGAATTCCAGGGAAAGGAAGTATTAAAGATCTGTGGAGCCAGGGATTGCAGCCTTCAGCATTGAGCAGCCTCTACTGTTCCAGAACAGTGTGCAGTGATGCTTGCAGCTACAGGGGATGGGTGAGTAGGCCACAGGGATCAGAAAAAGCATGCCATATCTTCACTTCTTTATGCTTGCTYACCTGGGATCCTTCTTTACTTTAATTTCTCCCTTATCATTTTGTCCTAGGAGAAGGGAAGAAGTGCTAGTGGATTAGACGAGGGTAGTAATAAGACTACACAAGGCTTGCCTTGTTGCATAAGACCCCTGCGCAAGCCAGGAGATGTCTGCAGACTGGTTCCACTTTCAGCCCAGGTAAATGCTGAAGCATCAGAACAGTGCGCCAGACTCAGATCTCTCCTGGAGCACAATCACAGCACTGGGCCAGGAAGGGCTTGGAGGAGATCACATCCCTACGCTCATGTTTGACGTCCAGCAGCAGCTGTCAATGGCAGTAGCAGCCACAGAAACAGTTGGAGAAGTGTGCTCCTGCTGTTGACAAGTGAGGATAGGGTGTTAGGAGGGGATGAAGAGTTCTCTCTGCCAGCTAATTACGTGTGTTGCCTACAGTTGGGATTCAGGGAGGGAACAGGTGACATGGCAGCATCTGAGCTACAAAGATGGAGGAGGTGGCAGGGAAAGGACAGATTTTTGTTGCACTTGTTCTAGTGCTGCTTGGAGTCAAAAGGAAGAGTGAGGGGAAAAAATGGATTGTGGACAAGGATGTGCTATCTCCTACAAATTGCCAGTCCTATGGGGAGCAAAAGAGATGCCACTTTGTCACCAGCATTGTGATGAGGATTTGATGGAGCAATGTCAGTGTGAAGAATAGAAGGAGGTGTCCTATGTGGTGGAACAAAACCCTTGCTTTAGAAGGACCTGTGGCATGTTTTCAGCTGTCTGGGCTGAAAAGGGGCTTATTTGCACGCAGCATTCAGCTGGATTTAGAACGGCTGCAGATTATTTGCAGTAGTGTGGCTAAAACCTGCCTGACCCCTGTCACAGACGCCTGACAATCAGCACTTTTGCAAAGTCAGGTTTCATCATAGCAATGAGAACAAGCTGACAAACTCAAACCAGTCATTACAAGATTGGTGCTGTTCTCTGACAGTCTTTCCAGGTGCTGGCTATATTTGACAAAAGGTCAGACTAACGTCTGACTTTAATCTTAGAGGAATGCTGTCTGAAAAGCCAAGGGGGAAAAGGCCAGTGTATATGGAAGTGTGCTGACTGGAGTGGCAGAAAGCTGTACCAAAGCTTGATCTCAGCCACTGGGACAAGGTGAGACAACTCCAGATCAATTTTCTCTGTTCTAGAAAAGATGGGACATGCTCTGCCACAACTGGGAGAGAGAAGGGTGTTAGATCTTGGTGCTTGTCCCATATTCAGTGTATGTTTGTTCCCTTTTCTCTGCCTGCCTTGGCTGTGTGCTGTGACACTTTTTCTTCATCCTTGGAAGAAACTATTTCCAAACATTTTTTTGTTACCACTACTGCTAAGAATTTCTCGATGCTCCACTCAGGTTTACTTTTGTTCAGCTCCATCCCATGATATCTAGCTCCACAATCTCAAGATTTGTCTAAGGAGCCATCCCCTTATGAACCAGAGAGTCTTTCCAAAATTTAAATTCTGTCTGAAAACAAAGCTAACTCCGAAGCTTCAGCAACAACTAACACCTCTGCCTGGACTGATTGTTTTTAAGCAAGAACAGTGCTTTGAAAGATGAGTCTCCTTTCCGGGCTGTGTGCTCTTCTTTAGCTCCTCCATCATTTAAAAATCAATAGCTGTCTCTGATTGCCCCCTCCCCTCCAGACCCTGCTCTTTGCTACCTCATTTTGGTTTTAATTTGCCACAGCAAAATTGCAGTCATTTTTCCCCCATCCTAATTAAGAAACCTATCCATTAAGGAGAAAGAAAACAAAAACAAAACCTTCTTATCTAAGCCCTTAGCGCAGAACAGAGACAGAAATGATTGGTGAGATGATCACCTCTAGAAAGCCAAGGCCTTTATTGATTCTTCTGGCCTTCCTCAGTAAATACAGAATGAGTTTTAAATTCACCTAGAAGGAAGCTGAAAGCTAATGTAAAGTGCTGACTTCCCAGCATCAGAGAAGAAAGAGGCAGTATGTCTTATAGGCTGACTCACTTTTTACTCTCTAGACATAGTTTCAACAAGAATATTTGGAGAATGTTTCGTTGTACATCATAGAATCATTTAGGTTGGAAAAGACCTTTAAGATCGAGTCCAGCCATAAACCTAACACAGCCAAGTCCGCCACTAAACCATGTTCCCTAAGTGCCACATCTACACGTAAGTGTGAGTGCTTCCTCACCTTACTTCTATTTCAGTTTCCCCACATTTTGGTATAAATTGGCCTTGCTCCTGACCTTCCAGGGCGTAATGGTCCTGACCTACCTTTTGGAAGAGCTTTGAGATCATGAAATGGATTAGAAAAGCTGTATTGTGGGCAAGTGGCCTCCTTCAGCCCAGCCAGCAGCACTGAGCACTTGAGTTAAGGAAATAAGCATTGAGTGATGGTGAAGGAGGGCACAACCTCAGTGCCAAGATGTGTGATTACAGACACAAAAAGGGAAAGGCTATGCAGAGAACGTCAGGGGAGAGTCCACTACGCGTGGGGATTTTGTGGAAGAGGACATTCAGCAGCACTTATAGGAAAAGGTCAGAGACAGAATAGTCCCTACTGACTTGGGAAAAACGAGATGGGAAGCGCCTCCACAAGGTTAAAACTTTCACTGTCCAGAGGAATAAACATCTCCTTTATTCTGCAGAGAGGGAAAGCTACTGCAGGCTTTTCCAGACTTTATCCCCTCCCTCCTCCCTCGGTGTAGTGGAAGTGGTAGATATCTCCCGTGATGCCTATCTGAATACAAGCCCTAGCTGCAACTAAAAATCAGATCTGGCTCCCTGCTGTACTCCAGACACTTATTTACCATCTTGGAGAGAGAAGCGTTTACCTGATTAACCTGTTCAGATCTCTGTGCATAGTCAGCTCCTCCTAAGAGGGGTCATACACTTAAAGTGGCGGGAACCGGATAGGGATGATGCTCACTGGGCTAAAATTACTCTGATATTCCAGACTGTTCCTCTCTTGACCAGGACCCCAGGAGAAAAACCCCTCAGAGCAGGACCTGCTATAAAAGTCCAGACAAGTCTGCATTAAGAGCATAAAAGTAGACTTTTGAGCCTGGCTTCCTAAGGGAGTAAGGCTTATGTTCTCATGGTTTGTGCATGTGTTAAACTCTGTGTGTCCTCGCATTCCTGTCCAGTAACTTTGAAACCTGTCGGTCTATTTCAATTAGATTTGATAGATGACATAAATTTCACAGCTAATTAAGATCCTGCAGGTTTAGTAGGTAGCCAGTTAGAGGAGAGGGACCCTATAAATACCCTGATTCAGGAAAAGGGTGCACCGTGCATGTATTAAACACTGGAGAGATCACATGGGAAAAATCACTTATAAATCCTCAGCTGGAAGAAAAGCTTCAGTGAGGGCTCACGATTTTTCAGGAACATAAATCCATAGGGAACCATGGTACATTTATTTGGCACCTCACAAAACTACTGCTTTTGTTTTATTGTGATGTAGATGGGAGGGAAAAAATACTTAATTTAGGAAACACTGTAAAAAACCCCCCACAGCCTAAAATCCAGTGGATTTAAGAGGATCTGGTGGATCTAGCGGGTTTAAGAACTAGGATTCAGTAGCCCATTTGTTGTTGGCATCCTGTTTGTAACAGAAACCAGCACTAGCAGAGACAGCAATGTACAACCTGAAATAGGGAAAGATGCTGAAGAGCACTAGCGAGGAAAGGCAGGGGCCCAGGGCACATGATCTACAGGGAAATGTTGTGGGTCCCAGGGTCCTTTCATGTGGCACAGAGGATACTAAGTGGGGGCACATCTAACTGTAGATTTCAATTATTTGAAGGAGAGTTACAAAGACAGTGGAACCAAACTCTTGGTAGTAACAGATGGTAAGAAAAAGGCAGAGGGAATGGTTACAAGTTGTATTTTGGGAAACTCAGGCAGGACGTAAGGCAAAATTTTTTTGTAAGGTGAGTCGGGCAGCACTGACACAGGTTACCGAAAGAAATGGTAGAGTCTCCATCATGGAAAGTTTCTAGGTCTCATGTGGGTAGCCTGTTGGCAACAGCACTATTCCTAGGGGAGGTTGGACTAGACACCTCCAGAGGTGCCTTCAGCCACCATTTCTGTGGTCCTTTGACTACAGATACCAGAAGATGATGCAAGGAAACAGCTGTATGAGCTAAGCTGTAACTTGCACAGTGGCAACTTCTATCTCACACCAACTTTACCAGAGCATATGTGAACATGTTCTTAGTCAGTGTTATTTGTATAGAAAAATGGTTTTATTAAGGTATTTGTGATTATCATTTGCTAAATATAAATAGCAGAACTTATTTTGTACTGTGCTAAACTTCTGTCAGCCACACCTTGTGCCTCTTGTATGAGATCTATAGCGTTATGGTACAGATTGTTTTCAACCAGCTTTGGTTATTAGGATTTACAGAGGCATCAGCAGACTGTGGATGACTGTCACTGGTTTTCTCTCAAAGTCTCTTCTTGTGTAGAGATTATGAAAAAAAAAGCCTTTTATATATAGGCCTTTTGAGGCCTCTGGCAACTTATTTTTCTGGATCATTAATTTCTGCAGTCCATGTACTTCTGTTAACTGTTTGAGGTAATGTGTTCAGACCCAGGCAAGTTTTATGATTTCATCAGAACTGAAGTATGCTTAGAGCACACTGGATAATAGCTCAATTAATTTTGCATCCCAATTAAGTGGAAGACAATCTTGTCACCRACAAGTCTCTTTTCTGGTTAAATCTATTCTGCTTCAGGTGTGATGCCGAGAATGAGAATGGCTTACATGAATAGATGAAGACAGATCTAAGCTCGTCTGCACTCCGTAAGATGCAAGCCGGCTTCAACCTGGACCTGTAGCCACGGCAGTGAGATACTGTGCTGCTATCTGGGTATTCCCTACCTACTAGCTTCTCCCTACCTACTAGATCAGCAGAGCACATAGCATAAACAGAGGAGCTTAGGTGCACCTTACTACCATCTGAAGAAATAGCTGATGTGGAACAGTGAGGAAAAAATGTCAACAAGCTCTCAAAGAAAGGAAAAAAACTAAGATCAGAATCATTCTGGCAGCAGGCACAGCTCGTAAGTTACTGCCTGGTTGGCATGCAGAGGGCATGCAGTAAACCTGTCTTGGGCACTTGCCAGCAGTCCAGTTTGTAACACTGAACTTCTCTAGCACAGTACTCTCAAAAAGACTGAAAATTACAAGTTTGTACAGGCACTTTTCTCTTCTGTTTCCAGTATTCATCCCACTGTACTTTGATTCTGATTTAACTGGAGATTTTATTTTCCCTTTACTCTTGATTATTACAAAAATGAGTAATTGTTTAAACTCTGTTGGACAGTTAGCTTTATCTATAGATCACATAATGTACATGTGGTAAACAACATGCTTCATGTCCAGGTGGCCTTGAATTAAACATATGATTATCCTCCTGTAATCAACTCATTWCATAAATTTTCTTGCAGAATTGGTCCAGATGACCTCTTCTTTCCCTCCTCTCAGCTGTGCACAGTGGGACATCCTAGAAGACTGCTGCCTATGCCATTGATGCACTTTTGCGCTTCTGGCCCTTGGGCAGTACTTGTCCTTTAGAGGAATTAAAAACTACAGGGATTATCTCAGTGTGCACCTAAATGAATACAAGCAAATATTTGTGGTACCTATAGATACAAAAATTTGATCAGTGCTATGAAAAATCCTGTTGCGTCATCACAAATGTAAACAAATGAGGTGCAACATCACAGCCTGAGAGCTGTGTAGAGTAGGTCAATGATTCCCAATCATTCTGTCCTAGATGGAAAATCAGCAGTGTATTGCTGGATGCAGCCCTATTCCCTGCCTTCTTCCCAGGGCTGTTGCTGCCTCTTCAAAATCATGTTCTGGAAGCACAGTTTGCAGAGCCCACAGAAGTCCTGTGGTTTGCTCATTTGTACTCCGCTCCTCTGTGGTCACAGAACCAAAGCTCCTGCTAGGCTGGCAGTTCAGGAAATTCTCCCTTCTTATAGTTGTTTCTCTTTGTACATGGATGACTTTTTTTTTTTTTCTGGGTCACTTCCCATATGCCCATTTCTGGGTCATGCACTTCTCATTTTCTGGGTGTCTAATACAGAATTAGATCAGGGCTGTCTCTCACTCACAATGGCATTAGGTAACAAGCTTGACTGCAAGTCAGTAACTCAGCAAATTCTCAACTCAGTCACATCTAAACATAAGGCTTCAGTGGACTGGATACTTCCCATGACCAATTGCTATCAGTAGTTTGCAGCATTTACTGCAATTTCAAACTGCAGAGGATAAACAGTATGGTTTCTTGTCCTCGAATCACAGGAACAATTGAATCCTGGAATAAATGATTGCTTGTCATTTGTTAAATATTTGTAGGGAACTGAAGACGTAAGAAATGAGAACCATGGATTTAAACCTCAGCCTGCGACATGAGGAAACCTGCTCCAGTTCATGACCGTCTAGTTCCATGACACTGTCTTCTGTTGTCTTCAGTGCTGAGTGAGTTGGCAGATTTTTGCTTCCCTTTCAAGAGTGAAGAACAGACAGTCTGCCTTCTCACTGTCAGGAAAACAAATATTCCTCTCCCCTTCCCCACCTTCAGGTGCCACTGAGGGAACTTTGCTGTTTTCTGAGACTACTTAGTCAACTTCCCTTTCTCGTCATGTTGTAACCTCTCTGCATAATAGTATTCACTCTCCCAGGGCTCAGCTGTAAATACATCAGGCCTAGGATACAGAAAGGACACATTTCTGGCATAGAATAAGATATTAAAACCCACATTTGATTATTTTAGACATTAAATTACTGGAGCTCTTTGCAGTATTGTATAAGGAATTAATTACACAAATGCACACATTCACCTGCTATGAAATAAGCAGACCAGACACACTTTCCCCACGAGGAAAAGCTGCCACGTACCTATTAAATTGGACTTTGATACTGCAGGCAACACCTCTCTGAAACTGCCCAACAAACCCTGAACTGCCCATAAGCAAAGCAGCCCTGCAGACATATGCAGGGCTCCTCCACTGGAGCTGGCAGATGGCAGAGGCAGTAGATCCAAAAGAAGCCTGGAGGGAACAGCACAAGGGATGCGGCAGCATTAACAATACACTGAAATAACCAACAGGGAGAAAAAGAAAAGAAGAAAGCCAGCCCAAAACTGATAGAGATCTTTAATTTAAAAACCGAGTAAGCTTATTCATTAACAACAAAATACCCCAGGGATACTGCATTCCACTCCAACAATTAAAATTGCATTAAAAAGCAGATAGGAAGGTCTGAGTCTTAAAGAGAACTGGCACAAAAGCTAGTGCTTTTCTTTGTTTCAATGTATTTATCTTTGGGTGACAGAGATAGTCACCGATTAATTTTTTAGGTACTTAATTTACAGCTTCATTGCTTCTACTTGCAAGTCATTCTGTTCCTTAAAGCTAGCTTGGGACTGGAGGACCATAATCTGCAGGCACGTAAGAGAGGGCAGTTTTGAAAGAATGGGGATGTAGGGCTCAGTCATATACTTCCTGTTGGGAGGAGACCCAGCTGGGAGCTACTAGATAGTCTAAGTAGATATTGCCCCTAATTGTTTCTCTCTGAAATCTGAGGTATGCAAAAAAAGTCCAGTTCCACTCATAAGAGCAGTTTCTGCTGCAGCTGAGGGGGTGCAAGCAGGCAAAAGGAGAGCAGAGGACTACAGCAAGCTTACAGCAGGTGTTGCTCGAGGGAGCTGCTAGTTTCTGATCACTGAACCAATTTTTGCTGTAGAGGTAATTCTCTTGGAAATGCTGCAGGTAGGTCTCACACCCATAGCAGCCTATTCTCATTCATACTTTGTTACTGTGCTTCAGCTGAGCATTACAAGCCCAGTAGGATTCTTTAACATAGCAATTACATATATTTTGCTAGCACTTTCTGCCCAATGATTTCAAAATACTTTATGAGCACCACTGAACCAAGCTTAAAATTCTGTGACAGATAGGTATTTTAAAGGGAACCAAGTGCAGTAAACGTCTGTAACAAAACAGCAATAGAATTCATCTCCTGAGTCCCAGTCCTGAACTTACCCTTCTTTTCCTTTTAAATTCTTTTTCTCTCCCAACCTATTTCTTACAGCAAGAAGGACTACATTTATTCTGCAGAAGTTTATTAATCCCAATACAGACAAGTGACTTCTAGTATGATTACATTAGTTCCCATGGAGGGGAACTGTCCTCCACATGGAGGTTGCCTGTCCAGTCCACGTCAGCATGGTCTCCTGGTCTCAGCTGTCTGGATTTGGTTTATGTCTCTTGGCTCTGCTGTTCTCCTGATGGTGACTGTTTTCAGAGGGTGCTTGGCCCTTTCCATTTGTCCCATATTCCTCTGGAAATTTCTGACCCTCAGCCAACACCTGCCGAATAGTCATATTAATGCGGGAAGACTGCAAGTACTTGGCACAGACCTGCCAATCCTCATCAGAGCTGTGCTCCATGACTGAGCCAACAGGAAGGTCTGAAGAAAGTGCTTGGTCCAGGCACGAAGGCAAAGCTGTCCCTTCAGGGTTGGGGAGGACTCGGGGGACAGCATGGTACAGCAGGCGGCTGAAGCCAGACATCACCATGATATCTCCACTGTGCATAAACATTGCTGTTGGGGCCTCCTCCCGCTTCAGGCCCCCAAGCAAAAATATCGAGGATTGCCCAAAACTAGAGATGGTATGAGGATGGAGAGAGAAGAGGAAACAAATTCAGGTAGAGAACAATTATATGTATAGTAAGAAAATATTAGCAGCTAAATACCTTTATTAAAAAAAAAAAAACCCACACCAAAAAAAAACCAAACCGAACAAGAAAACCAGATGGACTCCTAGTAACAACCTTACAACGAGAACATAGAAAACAGACTAAGAGGCCTGGTTCAAGGCAGGCAGAGTGTGAGCAGTTGCCTGCCAGGTTTCAAGCTCTGCTGAGGTATTTCATCCTTGCCTGCTAGTACCCAATTGCCACTCTGCTGCTTTAGAACAGAACTGCGCTCTGTGCAAAGAGCTCTTCCACTCCAGGCGCCACATCCATGCTATTCCAGCAGTCTTTAAAGAAAAACCTATGCCCTTGAGTTACAGCTTCCTACTATTCAAATCTTCAGAGACTGAAGATTATATACCCAATTAGCAAACTACATCATACCGACTTCCTATAACCATATGCAACCATAGAAAAAAAAAACACCAATCCTTCCACAACACTCGAGTGCTTTCCTTGACTCACCTGAATGATAAAAGGGGCCGAGAATGGTCTAGTTCAGACTTATCCACATGAATTCCCAGTGAAGAGTCAAAATGATAGTAGTTCAAGATCCCTGCTTGGGCTTGGAAACCCCGGAACCCGCAGGCTGCAGCCACTTGTTCTGACAGGAACGCAAGGTCTGAGGGGAAAGGAGTGTGGTGATTTGCTGAGTACTTCTGGAGGAAGGAGAGCAGAAAAAACAAAACAAAACAAACCACACCCAGAACATCAGAGCAGCAAATACAATTAGAAACAAACATTGAATGAGAACTCAGAAGTTTGGCTGATAGTCATGGAGAAGGACATCATATTTGCCTGGAAAATGACTACAACATAGGTAGAACCACAGCAAGTTTACCTCTTATCATTTAATTCTGGTCTTATGCTGAGACTGCCAGAGATTCAATTAATCATGGAGTTAATCATTATATCTGGATGGCAAACTTGAAGTCAGTAAGATTAGTACCTAAGGTTAGTACCAACATCCTGAGGATCTACTTGGTCACTACCTAAAGCTGCCAATGGGAAACCAGTTCTGTATCTCATCAACAGAGCTCTGAAACAAGCATCTTTGTTCCTTCTTTGAAGAATAAGACAAACAGGAATCAATTGGAAACCTACTTTTTCTCTCTCCCATGAGTAATTCTGAAAGGACTGGAAGGGAATAACCAAGTTTTTATTAAGGCCAGCCAATAATAGGCTGACCTGGTAAATATAAGGCTGCAAGCAGATTTGGTTAAGTATCTGCAATATACTGATAAGACTGCATATTCACTCTGCCATCCTTTCTCAGCCTCCATCTGACTCAGTCTTACGAAAAAGTTTGTTTTGGTCAGGAGCCCCAAAATAGCTGTTAGCTGGTGAGACTGTACTATACTGGTTCAGACTCTTAAGTTCAAAGTCACATCAGCAGCAGTCTCTTCCTGCTCTCGCTCACACCTCCAAAGAGGAGTAGTTTCTCAGAAGTAGCTGTCTTCAAGCACTCAAGGTCATTCTCACCTTAAGTAGTTAACGATGCTTTTGTGACCATCCCTTTTGGTAGGGTAAAAATGCTCACTTACCCTGAAATAGAGTCACAGGTCTAGAGCTGAGTATATGCTACCACGTTACCTTTCAAAGGAAAGAACGCAGCAATGGACTTTTACTGTTAAATCCTTCACAGTAAACTAAAACAGATTAAAATGTTCTGACAAGCATGGTTTGTTACAGCCTTTCCTCAAGACAGTCTTGTAGGATCATAAGCATTTTATTCCATGATACCCTCCTCTGTCTACCATTCTGAGTGCCTATAGCTAAGAAAAATGGAGAATAATTTAATCTCAATACCTTAGTATCCCAATTGTAATGGTAACCAAGGGTCACCCAGCGCAGCTTCTCCAATAAGCTTCTGGGCTCCCCTTTACTGGAACCTTTCCTTCTGCAAAGGCAAAATGGAAAGAAATAGGATACATGTTAATTTTGGAGGGGTTTTCTGGTAGTGCAGCATACAGTAATGAGATTCACTCATTCATATGACAGCCTATTAAAACCATCAATGCTAAACTTTTATTTTCAGTGTCATTATTTTTTTCCTCCAAAGACCTTGAAAATTCAGTTCATGCAATTTGTGCAAGCTATAGGGCCTACTGCCAACTGCTGTCAGTTTGAAAGCTTGTATTTTCAACGTGGTACATAATGGGTTATCAGATGGAGACAACACAATGAACTGGTGCAGATTTAGAAGCCAGAATTAAGCATGTACTGTTTGAGCACCTGAAAGTGAAAGAACAGAATCTGTGAAGATCTAAAAGCTGCAAACACAAGGAAAAAAAATATTCTAGGCACTTAATGGAAAATGACAAGAAATGAAAATGCTTCACCTGACTGTGAAGCATATCAAGCTGCATAATACTACAAAGGACTGTTAGATCTACTACTTGGTACGTTTACAAGAAGTCCTTAGGATGGACTGACTCAACGTTCAGGAAGAAGCAAGACTGCTCTAGCTATGACCATACACTTCTTGTAATGTCAAGAAGTCTATATTGCAGGTGTCTCCTATACAGACTGCAGTACAAAAAACTGTTCTTCTCAAGTGACAACCCTAATGCAGAGGGACTGAGTGGTCTGAAGCCATATGCCAATTTACCATTCCTACATGAAGGTGGTGAAGGCAGGAAGAGACCTCAGGGATGGGCTTTTACTATGGCCTATGGAAAAGTCCTTAAAAAGTTATGAAAAGTATTACTATAGTAAATCAGATAGAAACATGCTAGTGACAAATACACAAAGGAAGGTACACACCTATCTTCTAGTCCGCTTATTCCAGCAATTTCAGCTTCTTTTCTCAAGCTAAGTCATGTGTTTGGTAAAGAAAGAAAGAAAAGCGAAATGTACCCAGAACATCATGATAAACAGTAGCACCAGATGGTTGGCTCTCATTTATAGCCTCATTAGTTCAGTAAGACATGCTCTCTTTTACAAAACAGGATTCATATTTGTGCTGCCATGGTCAAGTCTCAGCCAAGCATCTGTATTTAATGTGTATTTCCACCTGGATACACAGCTTGTTTCTGCCCTTCACCTATATCGTACTGATAGCTCCTAAGCTAAACGAGGAACAGGAGTAAAAGGCCAGTTTCTTTACCTTTAGTAATTTTTCATAGCTCACTGATTATTGAAAGTCATCTTTCCAGTTTCCATCTTTGTCATAAGGTGATAGCAACTGCAATTACCATAATGCAGCAACACAGTAACTGTCAAATACACGCTGCTTGGAACAATTTATGGAGCCTACAAGCAGGTAACACAGCAGTTAGAAAAGGGAGAGCCCACAACTCATTCCTCTACATCTTTCAATTGACAAACTTAATGTTCATAATCAAACATTTTTAGCACGTGCCTTTTGAAAGCGCCCTTCTTCTTTTGCTACAGTGCTAGAGTGTTTGCACAACAGCAAGAACCCTAATATGCTCTGCAGGTCCTTATTCCCAGAACTTAGTATTTTGCATGTGATTTCACATGTGATTGCTAAGGAGAGGAAAGTCCGAGTGTAACGTATCTGGAAACATGAGTTCCTAGAGCTATAGCAGCAGGTGCTCCTACAAGAAAGCACAGAGAAATTCTGGTGTAACTATGTTAGAAAGAGAACAAGACTGAACAGCAGGGGGGCTTTGGTCTGAAGCTCCCTTTTTTCTTTATTCACCGGTAAATGATTGCATCTGTAAAATCCCCCCAGCCTCTTCCTTATACACAAGGATATGTATATCCCCTGTAGGGATGCTCTACTCCCTTTTATGCTTTTAATTGTCCCCAGCACTAACGAAAATACCCAAACTCCACTTTGTGAAGAGAGCATAGCATACATTTCTAGGAACTGTATGTACTCTCCCTACCTTGTGATTCCTGCATCCTGAAAAGAGCAGATAAGCCATGACCCAAGCACATTTATGCATGTTCCTGATGGCTTTAAAAAGCATTAAAGTTGTGTCCAATCTTGGAAGTAGACCTAAAAATAGTTAAGCACTCTGTTTCTCCCCTCCCTGAAAGGCTCTCACTCCAGATACTAGACAAGTTGGCTAGTTTGATCCGCTGTCCCCTAGGTAAAAGCACAAATACAGCAGTTTGCTCACTTGAAGACTCAGGCAAGTGCTTAATAAAACTGCCAGTGTTTCTGCCAGCCATCACTCGTCCAAACACTGTTTTCAACTGAACTAGATTCAGCTGCAAATTAACCTCTGTTCTGATCATTCTCTGTGTGCGCAGGAGGTGCTGCTGGGAAAGACCTCTCAAGCTGGAACAGTACCCCACTTTTTTCCGCTGTAGGGCACAATGCACAATACTTTCAAAGAACAATTTTTCATCCTTGATGGAACACAAAAAAGACGTCTGAATTTCTGTAACTAATTCTGACTGAGCTTGGAAAACACAAGTGGGGGCGTAACTTCTCTCCTAGGTGCAAATATTTAAAAGTCCAAATCTTGCTTTTGCCATTCCATATCTTGTAGATGTTAAAGAGTATTTTTGAAGAAAAATCTCACCATGTCAATTTTACTAAGAGACTGAGGTGGAAGATGAGAATTGTAGGGAACTCTGGTCACTCCATCACATGAAACAATCATTACAAAAAATGAGCAGTGAAATCAACAATGATAAATACCCAAATAACTAAAAGATTGTGTACTGCAAACAGCATCTATCTTGTATGTATTTTTACAGGCAACTAAAAAAAAAATAAAAAAAAGGTCTTTAAAACTTGGACTTTAAAACTTTCTACTTGACTTCAAAACTTGGACAAATTCTCCATTAACTTCCAAATCAGGTAGAGGAAAGGCAGCTGTGTCAGCCACAGAACTCTGAACCTGTGGGAGTCTTTCAGAGTAAACAGGATTGCCATTAAAATGGTACATTTAATCACCATCTCAGATTGAATGGAAAAACAAACAAACAAAAAACCAAAAAAAACCTCCCACAAAACACCAAAACAAAGAAATACTTTGGAAAGTAAACCCACAGAAACTAGCTGACTTGAGAAGTTCAAAAAAGTGCAGATAACAGCCTTTCAATTACAGTATACTAGGTCCGACAGCTGACTGGGAAGAAGAGCTGGCATCAGTGGGGTGTTTGGAAAGGATCCCTTTAGCCTCAGGAAAACTGAGGCCTAGAGGGACCTCATGGTTCCACTTGTAGCTCAGCTTAGCAAGCTTCCAAGCACCATGATATCAGCCAGGGTTACTATTTTACAGTTGACTGATGGCTTTGGAATAATTTGCTACTAGAAAATCCCATTGTGAGTGTGAAAGCAAAGATTTAACAAGGATGCACATCAAGCCATGAAAAATCCACCTTTAACTTGGCATGTCTGACACCATCTGTATACTGCCAGCATGTACGCAATCTTTTTCAGCTTCCCTTCCCTGCTCATTTTTCTTAGACCTCCTCAGAGCTGAGACCTTCTGGCTCCCTTAGTTTTGACCACCAAAGGTTATTGTGGACTTACCTCAGCTGCTCCTTGCTCTGTCCCCACAGGTCAATGGTCTTCTCAGGAGCCATGTGCAGGTCCAGGTTGCAGACATTGGGTTTCTGGGGGTATAGCTTGAGACACTGTTTCACCCAGTGACGCTGGCAGCCCGGAAGGAAAGGGTTTGGTATGAAAATAAACCCTGACCACAGAGAAAAAGGGAGGGGGAGGGGAGAAAGTATGATTAGGCATTTCCCTGTTTTTTCTAAAACTAGAGCAAAGGACAGGGGTTGGAGGTATTGAAAAAACACCTTAGATATACAACCACTGACTTTGCATGTAAGCTGATTAAATCTATTAACAGGTTTGAATAGTTAAGTTAAAACCTATTGTTTTTTTCAGTAGAAACAAATGGTGGCCATAAGGTAGAAGGCAGGGAGGGCAGCCAACACTGGTCAAGTGAAAAATGACAATAAAGGACATATCTATGTAAGGCATATTGATTACAGGTAGATAAAGGAGTAAGAACTTGGAAAGCCAATTGCTTTGGAGTAAATCTGATTTTGAAATGATTCAGCAAGATTCTTCTCTTGAACCCTGTGAAGTTAAAGTAATTCTGGCCTAGTTCTTCTAGGCTTCAAACTAACCTTGTCACTGCCTGTGAGCTTGTACTGTCTTCTTATTGCTACTTCAGTGTCATGAACTGCAGAGACCAGTCCACGGGCTGAGCAAGCCTCTAGTAACATAAACTGTCGTCTCCTTTATTCATGCTTATTTCCAGGTAAGTCTGGTTGTATCCATCTTTGTATTTTGGTATGGTAATACTCATCAAAGGGGATGAAAGTCAAGTTATATCCCAAACTGCTTGTTGCTGACTGCAAATACTTTGCAGTCATTGTTAAAACAAAATAAACATGTAGATAATGTGCACATTCATTTAGCCAGGCACCTCAGGCAAAGTTCAAGCAGCAGCCCAAATAAGAGGGTTAGCAGAGATGTAATGGATTGATTTGGTCTATATCTTTACAGACAAGAGTCCTTGACATAAGATCTGCCATCACCAGGAGTGCTAACAGGATTCTTCACTGGAATTTTCTCCTCGGCACCCCAGGGGTGTTTCCTTCCAGGCCCGGGTCGACGGTATTGATGAATGAATGTCTGACAGGAAGATGCTATTAATCTGTATGGTACCTACTCTGAGAATCAAGACACTCTCTCAAAGACTGTCAGTTCAGTAAGACTCACCAACACAAAATTCACATACGGATATAGGAGGAACAAAGGAAAAGGAGGTTTCAAGGTTTTGCCCTACTGTGTCTTTTTGAACTTCTCAGTCATATCAAGTTAAACAGAGACAAAAATAGATGAAAAAGGAAGATGCAAGGCTAGGAGTCTCAGTAGGATACAAACTTGCCTTGTGGCCTTATGAAAGTGGTAATAAAAGCACAGAAAAAGCTTCCTGCCAGCATATCTCACAGACCTCACAAGATTAAATTAACTGGTTAGAAAAAGAGCCTTCAGTGTATCAATAATATACTGTCATTCATTTCACTCCATTCCCTGCACCTTCAGACTATGGCAGCCTTCTGATAGGTCTGGTTACAAGAAGTTTCTTTGCCAGAAGCACTGAATTTACTTTCTGTTGGCCTCTGCATAGAGCAGAATAATAATATTGCCCTTACTGTCTACAGCTTTTGATGTGGGGTTCTCAAAGCACTTTACTACATTCATGGTATTACGCTCTACTATGTATGTATTATCTCCAGGTATTAATGAAGGAATTGAAGACTGGAGGGTTAGTTACACACAGAGCTGAGAACAAGAATCCAAATTTTATGACTCTTTTATCAGAAGCTTAGAACATGCTCATGTCTCTCCAAACCTTTCATTGCTTACTCCTAAGAAACCAGATTAGTCTAGATTTACAAAAGCGAAAACAACTAAAAAGTGGATTACTGCTATGCTTCTGATGTCAAGAAAGGCAGAAAACCCTGAATTTCTAACAGTTGCCGAGTTTTACTATAAAATTCTACACTAACATTCAAGAATAATAGTTCCTGGGAGGGCCCATAGTGCTAGAAATCAGTGACTTACCACACATGAGAGGGAGAAGAGTAAGAAATATATTTCTGTAGCAATCCTTCTGAGCTGACTAAAGAACACCACAGACAAGCTTTGAAGGCAACACAATTGAACCTCTTGGCCTTGAAAGAGTTGGTCTGAGTGGAATGGGCAAAAGAGAATTCTTTGGGGATCTGTACACTAAAGGAATCTGCCTTGAGGAAGCAGATGCAATTCTCTTACTGCAGCAAAATCTTGCAGCACACTAGGAATTAATTTACATATAGTGAAAGTGGTCTCCAGCCTCAGTCAAAGGAAGGATAAGACGCACAGATGTCTAGCAACAAGAACAACCCCTCATAAAACCAATTTGTGTCAGTTATGAAGACCCAAAGACAGCATCACCCACATCTCTCAGAACTCAGGACACCGCAACAGAAATTCACCCAGCTTCCTTAGTCTAATATTTCATTGCTCACCGTGGGGACAAAACCAAATGACTTCCCTTCCATTTGCCCATAGACAAACTAAAGAAATTCTAACTTATTTTGGAGGGCTATTGCAGCAGTTGGTTAAATATCTTATAGTGCTTTAGGATGTCCAGATAAAGGTAGCTGGAAAAGGATAAAATATTATTCTTGTCCACACATGACTTGATTCTAAACAGGACTGAGAATTTGTTAATGTATTTGCATTTCATTTTAGTGAAAGGTTTTCTTCGTCAAAGCAGAATAAAAATACAGTTAAGTGGAACACTTGTGATCCCCTCCCCATGTAATTGCTAGGAAAGACATTTAGACAGACATAAAATGACAAATGAGACCAAGAAAGGGCAGCTATAATATGACAGGTAAGTGGAACAAAAAAAATTTATAGAGGCAAGAAGAGGTGTAAGCCTTTCTCCTCAAGTTATTCAATCTCCTGTGTATTAACCATGCCAGATGGCTCGTGTGGCTGCCTCAGTTTCAGAAATGGTAGGCTGGCTTCATAACAACACACACAGACACTGACTGCAGTCCTGATGAACCAAAAGAAATATGAGAAAAACCAAAATCAAACAAACAAAAATCCCTGAAATAAGGAGGATCTGGGGAACTACAAACTCATCGGCCTTACCAAAACCCCTGGTAAGATTATGGAGCAAACTTTTATGACAGCCATTTCCAGACACAAGGTGGTTGGGAACAGCCAGCACGGATTTACTGAAGGCAAATTTTGTCTAACCAGCCTTACTGCCTGCTACAGCAAGATGCCCAGACAAGGGGAGAGCAGGGGATGCTGTTCACCTTGGCTTTAGCAAATTTTTCCAGTCGGTCTCCTGCAGCTTCATCAGAGCCAAACTGGAGGCTCATGGATTTTATGGGCAAACTAAAAGGGTGAGCAAAAGCTGTCTGGGCCACCAGGCTTAAAGAATAGTGATTTGAAGGTTCAAAGTCTAACCAGTGGCTGTTATGAGCTGCGGTCCGCAGGTTGATACTGGGGCCAAGACTGATAACTACATCTACATCAACCTGGACGATGGGACGTTCATCCTCATCACACTTACAGATAACACTAAATTGGGGCAGCAGTGGATATGCTGGAGGCTACTGCTGCCACTGAAAGGGACCTTGACAAACCGAAGGAATGGGCCAACAAGAACCTCAGGAAGTTCAACAGTGATAATCCTGTACCTGGGGCAGAATAACACCATGCAACAGTACGGCCTGAGGACCAGGGAGCAGCTCTGAATCAAAGGACCAGGGGGTCTTGGAGGACAAATTGAGCACGAGTCAGTAGTGCACCCTTGAAGCAATAAAGGCTGATTACACATTGGCCTGTATTAGTAAGAGCTACCTAAAGGGGCATTACAGAGAAGGTGGAGCCGGATTCTTCTCAGAGGTGCATAGCAAGACTATGAGAGGCAACAGTCACAAATTACAGCAAGGCAAATTTTGATTGGCTATAAGGTGGAAAAAAAAAAAAAATCACAACAAGAGTGGCCAAACACTGGAATAGGTGCCCAGAGAGGATGTGTAATCTCTGTCCCTGGAGATTTCCAAAACTCACCCATACCGAGCTCTAAGCGACCTGATCTAACTTTCAACTTGACCCTGCTTTAAGCAGGGAGTTGGACTAGACCTCTGGAGGTCCCTTCCAACCTAACGTCTTTCTGTGATTCTACCAGGTGACCTGCAAACCTAAGATCCATTTCAGTTTTTGAAATGACCTGCCTAATGAAATTACTCTGTACTTTGAATAGGACAAGAGGTTCTTATTCACTTACTGCACTCGATGTTCTACACCAGCAAGTAGATGCCACACTTCAGCCCTGAAATGACTGTATTTCAGTCACTTATCTAATTTTCATGCTATATGTTGAAGAAAATAGATGCTACAGAAATATAAAATCTCTATCAAAGGCAACAGGAATCCATTCTCACAAGGGATAGTCTGGTTGATGAGAGACTGTGAAACAACTGGCCCTTCTATTCTCACCTTCATATATATATTGCCGCATCCCACCCTTTAGCCGACTTGTTTGTCCTCCTTCACTTAAAATAACACTAAATTACACTTAGGCAAACCAAAACAGCTTTTTCAGGCAGCGCAAGGAGGATAAGATGGAAGATGCCTGAATCCAAAGCAACAAGGTTGTGTTTAATTTTTCTTGAAATCAGAAGTACCTACCCGGATACCCATTGAGGCCATAGGCTTTCCACTGGCTAACTGGCTGTAATCCTGCTCTGTAGGCATCTTGATCACTCACTGAAGAAATACTGAGCTGTGATCTGAACACCTGGCAAAAGAAAACAGATCTGGTTAAGAAAAAAAAAAAAAAAAAAAAAAAAAAGGAAGAAATACAAAACTCATCCAAAAATAGCACCTATAAGAAAGAGCGCTACCATATTCCAAGGTAAGTCTTGTGAAAATGCCAACTGTACCACAGAACTATTGTCTAAGCAACTGTGACCAGAACAGGGCATGCTGCTAACAGAGCTAGTACATACTCAACACAAGAATCAAAAGGTACCTGCAGTTTTTACAATATTTAGGAATCAGGAGAGATGTCCTCCATTCACAAAAAAACCCAAACAATTTATACCAATGAGAAAAAATTCGGCACTATTTGTCCATTTCCACAGTACAGCCTCATCATTATAAAACATTCTGGTAATTATCAATCTCCATTAGAAAGCAATATTTAGTACCCATAACACTTTATACCTTCAAAGAATGTTCCAAATACAAGTTGCTCATGATCCCATAGGGTAGATTACTATCCTCATCTGTAATTTACAGAAGCAGAAGAGGTACAGTGATGAAGTGGCCAAAGTTGTCTGATGTGAAGGACTGCAGAAACCCCGTAAATTCTGAATACCACATTGCCACTTCTGTTTCCAACAGCAGGGTCAACAGCTCAAGGCTTAGCAAGATATATTCTCTTGACGTACTCTCTTGGGTTGCAATAACGCATGTATTTAAGCTGCAATAAGCCAACACTTGCTGAAAAAAACAAACTCGTCCACTGTGTTCCCACTCCCTTCTTCCCTTAGGACTGGGAACCGTCTTAGGGAGGGCAGAGTAGAGGCACGTTGGTTTTGTTCTGGCTTAGTTCCCCAGTCCAGCTCTCCACATGGCTGTGCAAAAGTACAGGCTTGTATAAGGAAAGAGCTGGCCAGGCATTGTCGGAATAAGCAGGCAGAGACAGGCAAGACTTTATTTATGACAATTTAAAGTGTATATGAAATTAAGGCCTTTGCACACAGACTCTGCAGTGGTGAATGTGTAAATCAGTGTCTCTGCAGGCTCACAGCTCTGGTTAACATCTTCTGAGCAACAGGTCTAAATTACGTATATGGGATATGTAAGAAAAGTCTAAACTAGTGCTGGGCAGCAGCTTCTGGCAACGTGCTCAGTTTTACCAATTTTTCAGCTCTCTGCCAGAAGAAACTTTGCGACTGCCAGCCTTGAAGAGCTTAGTTCAGAGTCCTGTCTGCAGAACATCCCCAGGAAGGCTCTTCCTTTGACTAAGACTCTGCCACCTCTCTGCCTTCTCAAACTGCTTACACACCGGCTGCTGCCAGGGCTTCTGGAGAACAGGAGCTGTTTCTATGCTGAAGAATTACATGTGCTGAATCAGTTAAATAAGCCTGGTAGCAGGGCAGCTGTGGTACGTCACACTTCACTGAAGAGCTCAATCACTTGAAGCAGTTTTCGAGATAAAAGAACAACAGTATCTGGGCCAATCTGCCCGGCCTGTAGCTCTTCTTAAAAGAGAAAAGCCAGATGTTTTTAACCTGGGGGAAAGAGGAATAAAAGATGCTTTCACTAGTAAGCTATCAACTGATCTTAGAAGGTAACAGGCACAAAAAGAATGATTTGGAGAGGGGACAGATGCTCGTGATGCTTTCAAGTACTTTGAATTTCCCAGAAGGGCTGTAATGCTGGAAGCCTTTATTTGATAAAGGATTGCTGCAAGCTCAAGAAAGGCTGAAATGTTAACAACTCCCTTGTTTAATGCTAGCACCTTGAACAATTTCATATGGGTCAGGTTTTGTGTCCGTTAACAACATAAAAATTATAGTCTGAAAAGACAGAAAAATATCTATTCTAATAGAACAGTAAAAAGAAAAGGCTAAGCATTTGAACAATGAAAAATTAGGCAAAGTTTCATTTTAACTATATTCCCTACTCCCTTTTTTCATATAGGCTCATATGTAGAAAATCCCTGGTTAACAATACAAAACAAGCAGATATCCGTTATCCTTTTGTGAGGTGACAAAATGGAAGATGAGTTTAAAGGATCACTTCTCCATCACTCAAGACATGGTAAACTACTAACCACGATGGCTACTACTTTCAGACGTGCTCCTGACTGCGTGCCCCTAATCCACTGCAACGGTTGGACTTCTACTGATGGCTAAGCCAAATGTTTATTATACGGGAGTAAGGAGAAGAAAATTTACCAAGGGAAAGACAGCAAGAACCC
This sequence comes from Phoebastria nigripes, assembly GCA_035582835.1. Classification (NCBI taxonomy): domain Eukaryota; kingdom Metazoa; phylum Chordata; class Aves; order Procellariiformes; family Diomedeidae; genus Phoebastria; species Phoebastria nigripes. The sequence continues at coordinate 232,939 of JAYKAV010003122.1, read as the reverse complement.
TGGGCACACACTGCACAGTGGGGGGAAGCTGATCCCGGCTCCCTCTCCAGCTCACCCAGATATTTCAGGGCCAAGACAAGGACCAGTAGGCCCAGGAAATAGTGTCAGCTCCAATAGCAAAACTTGCTTTTTTCCATCCACATGTTCCTTTGCTTCCCTTAAGTAACGCATGGTTCTATTAGAGACTTTGGAGATCCGTTACTGCAGCGTAGACAGCTAATTAAACATTATGGGAGTAAACAAACATAAGCAGAAGTGGTAAATCTGTGAATAGGCGGCATGCTGGCCAGGGGCAGCTGGGACGGCACCATGTGCCCCCGGGCAGGGTCCCATAACGGCCTGCCGGCCCAAGGCCAGCTTGTCTCTGGGTCCTGCGGGCAGAGAGGCCCTGGGCCCTCAGAGCTGCATGCCTTTCCTCAGCTGCTCATCTCTAGTTATGCAACTAGTTTCTAAACGTTATAACGACCCGTAAAAGACTCAGCACTGGAGGGCAGCGTCTTCTAGCCAGTAACGGGACGCCATTAGAGACTTGGCGCCAGGCACGAAGGGAAGCAGCAGGTGGAGAGAACAGGCTGCAGCAATACCACCACGCTGAAACACCGCGACACCGCTCAGAGGGCGGGACGAGCTCGGAGTACACCGCGCCGCCCGGCCGGCCGGCCCTTCACCRCGGGGTGGGGGCAGGAGAACCTCGGCGTTACCTGGCCCCCCGGCACGGAGAAGTCCACCACGCCCCGCAAGTCCAACGCGTCGCGTTGCCGATAGAAGCGAAAAAGCCGGCGGAAGGCGTCCTCCCCACCCTCCCGGGTTAGGGCTGCCGCTGCCATTTTGGCCAGGCCGCGGAGGGCGACGAGCGGCGCTGCGCACTGCCGGGGCGGGGCCGGCCGCCCCCCTTCCCGCCGCAGCTCCCAAGATGGCGGCGGTCAGCGCGGTGCGGACGGCGGGGCGCCGCTCCAGGAGGCTCTTCGACATCTTYGTGGCTGAGGTTCCCTGGACCGTGTCGAGCAGTGAGTCTGCGCCGCTCCATCATCCCCCTCCGGTGCTAGGGCTGGCGCGGGCCGGGCGGTGCGGGAGGAGGCGGCGGCCCCGCCGCGTGTGCCGGTACAGGCCGTGGGGGCCGAGCCAGGGCGGTTGCGGCTGCGCGGGCCCGTGTAACCAGGTGTGCGTTTCCCCCACAGAGGAGCTGAAGGAGTACTTCTCCCAGTTCGGGTCAGTACAGAGGTGCCAGCTGCCGTTTGTGAGTACCCGCTCATCCTTCAGGCCGCTGYTCGTGTCTTCGTAAAACGGGGAAGAGCCGCTGGCTGGTGCTTGCCGGGCCCCAGCAGGGTTGGTTCTGCTGCTGGGGCTCTGCCCCGAAGCCGGCTCCCCCGCTCCCTCGGAGCTGCTTTCTGGAATCCTCTTCTTGTAGTCTAGTCAGATTTTCGGTGCTCTCCACCCTTGGTTCCTTCTCCCAGTGGGTGCTGCCGCTTGTCTGCGAGCTCTAGGCCTCGTTGAAGCTTAGTGGTTTCCATTGGCTTTGAAAGAGCTTTAGAAAGCACATCCCTCAGATCCTGCTGATGCCGCCATTTTTGAATAATTAACCTAAAAGTGCTCTGAGCTTCTCTGTCATCGTGTTATGTTTCTTCTGACAAAGAATAAAGCATTTATGTGGCTGGTCTCACTGGCCTAAAAAATCTAAAGGAGTGGGTATGAACCTGCAATCTTTTCCTGCTGTGCAGGGCTAACACAAAGACCGCAGCTTCTTCAGGATGCTCTCAAGCTGTCAGCTGTTCATGCCTCTGCCGTTTTAGGTTATTTTATCTTCTGAGCATGTAGGTCGGGGATAATAGTATCTAGTACAGTTTCTTAGAGATGAACAGTCAAAAAAAGTGTTCCTTTCCCACTTTTGTATAGATAAATTGCAGGTCATTGCTGAAGGAGTAGAGGTTCTCCTGCCTGTTTGTGTTTCTCCATGTGAAGTAATGGTCTGTTAAATTAAGCTCAGTGTGTAGTGAACTTCAGTTAGTGAGCTGATGGGTTCACTATCCGTTGAGGACTAGTTTGGAAATGGAGAAGGATAGTTTGAAACAGTCTGGTTATTTCTGAACACTGAAGCTTAGGTGTCTGCCTGCCACACTCTGTTCCTCAGGCCCAGGACAGAATGTGTTGCTTCATAGCGAAGGCTGGCAGCTTACCATAAACCTGCCTCCATCACTGATTGAAGCTGAACTGATGCATGTGTGTATGTTTTGATTCAGTGATTACTTTAGGAGTGTTCATTAATGCTTAAAACTGCCAGAGGTACAAAAATCTGCCAGCAGTGTAAGACACCCTAATTAAGACATCACTGGGATACTGAAACCACTGAAACCGGGCAGTGTGACTGCAGTACCTTATGGGCAAAAACTTCACTGGTGTTTGGAAGTGCTGCCAGTCATGCCTGATGATCAGTGAATTCCGTTGCAGAGCTGTTGTGAACTCTTTTGGGGATCAGAGTTGGGATAAAAGGCACTTTGGTAGACCTGGCTTTTCTGCATTATCACCTCTTTATTGACAACTGTCTTTTCTGACTGGCAAATTATTCTTAAAAATAACTTTTTTTTCTTTTCAGTGCAGTTAGTGCCTGTCATCTCGAATTGCAGCCTGCTTTCTTAGTATCTTAAGCAGCTGCTTTATCTTGCTGAACACTTTTCAAGTACTGTGGCAGGCTTATTTTCAAATCAGGCAGCCATTAAATGTCAGTTCTGTTGTGACTAGCTTAATAGTAGATAACTACTGCAGTTTGAAACAACCGGCTATGCGTTATTCCAGTCTTCAACTGTAACTTAAAATCTTAAATTTTTTTTATGATTGCTGGACTCAAATTGAGAGAAGGGGATGCAGAACAGCCTCTGCTAGGCCCCCGCATGCTGTCAATGAGAGTAAATGTCTTAAAGTGTAAAAAGCTTCTGAAACAGCAAGTATGCCAATTTCTCTAACTTCTGAATCCTTGAATATCCATAGAAAGTTTTTAAAAGCCTATGTGAATATTTTCTACAGTAATTGGATTTTATTTTTTTCAAACTGGTAACTAGGACAAAGATACAGGCTTTCACAGACGTTATTGCTGGATTAAATTCTCGACTCCACAAGATGTTCAGAATGTGTTTCAGAAGGACGCCCACATACTTGAAGGTGCCAAGGTAATGTGCTGATTCCTTTAATGAAGTAATGTAATGAGCTGAGCTCTTTAATTCTGCCTTTGGTTGGACACAGTAACATCAAAATATTGCCGTACTCGTTCCAAGTGTGATTAAACATTTTGCCACTTAAGTGTGCTTTTAATGTTTTTTAAATCACTTTTGTTTATTCCCCGCTCTCAACTCGACTCGTTAGGGTCTGAGATCCTATAGATACCACAGAGATCACATACCAGATATCAAAGCCTCCTGCTATGCTAAGCTGAAGGAATATGAATGCAGTAAAACTGTTCAGGAACTGCCATGCAACTAGTTGTTATTTGCAATACAGGTTTCTGCAGGTGAATTCCAACATCTAATTTGGATGTTGGGGGAAGATGACAAAGAGTGTAAAGCTAAGCTTTGAACTTCAGTGAAAGTTTTTTTTTCTTCAGCTATCATTTCGTACAGGAAAAATCAGCTGCCTGCTTTCATGTGTTCAAGATAACTTTAAATTAGCTTTAGTGTAGCTTTTTTTCTTCTTATTTGCTGTCTCTAACATTTTAAATGTTAGTAAAGGAAAAAATATGACACTTTGGCAATCTCAGTGCATTAGCGTATGGTATCAAGAGACAGTGTACACCATCAGTTAAAAACCATTGGTCTAGTACCCATACAAAGGTGTCTGTCATTGACTGGTCAGTTGGAGCCAGACAGCTGTATCACCTAGCTTCGCTGCAGCAAATAAATAGAGCAAAGAGATGGCTATCCCACTGCTTTCCAAACATTTAGTATGCAGTAGTGTTGACAGATAAGCATAAAGGACAGTGAGTCAATATCTGCCCAAAGCCATTAATAAATTAACAGGTCTCATATCAAAATCATTAGAAACTTGCATCTACTATGTTCACTAAATAGGGGCAAATTACTAGGGGGATCTTCTTGTAGACTTACATGTGCTTCAGCTGACCTAGCTACTCAGACCTAGTACAGAGTGAAACCATGGGCAACAAGCAGGCTGGTATAATAGACATGATCAATTCATGTCTTTGAATAATTAATAAGAATTCTTCAATGTCCTTCTGACAACTAGTTTCTCATTTTGAGACTTTCAATGCTAGGAAATGGTAAGAGTGAAATGAATTGGCAAGAGACTTCAGGGATGCAGTATGTTGATTGTGATAAAGTATTTTGCTTAACATGGTTCATACTACTGCAGAAGTCTTCATTGGTTGTGGTTACTTCAGTACCTATTCCTAAGAAGAGCTGACCTGTGAGTTACAACTGCGGTACAAAAGTGGAAGCAGAAATGAAGGAGTGGTTTGCCAACTTTGGTCTTAAACTGTGACAAGCCAGGCAATAGGCTGAGTCCTCATAAATTGGGCTGAAAATAACTAGGATGTTATCTGTACGCAATTATCAAAATAAGTACTAGGAATAGTGTAGATGAGTAATTTCCAAGAAATTGACACTATTTTGCTGCTTTTTATTCTTGAAGCTGTAAGATAGCCTAGGCAGTTAACTGAATGTGGCTTCAAGGGCTGTACTCTCACAAGAGGTGCAAGAGCAAAGAGGCTTCTTTATAGTGAAATAAAAAGCAGAAGGCAGGCAGTAGTTAGCTTTCTTCATTTCTTCAAAAATGCAAGCTTCTCTAGAAGCAAAATACATGAGCACTTCTCCCACTTTGTTCTAGGCCTTCTATTAGTTCCACGTGAAAGCACAAGCTTTTAACGTGCATTTTGCTGATACAACTAGCAATTGCTGTGCAAATTATATTCAGCTTTCCTGTCAGGAGCTTAGCATTTATGGTTATGGCTCATGAAACTGAATCAGTTATAAACCCATCTTTTTCTTTCCATACGAATGTTTGAGAGATCAGAATTGAAAAATATCAAACCTTCTTCCCTAACTAATTTGAATAATTTCCATTGTTTTCAGCTCGCTCTCAAACAGCAGCCCCGTAGAAGACGCAGTCAAAGAAAGAATCAAAGTGAGTGAGGGGTGGAGGAAGGAGGCTTTATTTCACTAAATGTAAAGAAACTAAAATAAAGATTACTGAGAAACTATGAATGAGTATTTGTTTTAAAACAGAATCCAGCTGTTTCCCCTCCTTGTTCAAATAAACTGTATAGCCACACTAAAGAAACACTGAATCATAAACTCCCTAGCATCCATTACAGCATAAGACAGTAATTATAAACAGCAGGAAAGCTTTTAACAGATGAAGTAAAAGCTTTAGCTACCTACAAAAACTAAAGCTGTAGGAAGGGGCTACATTTTTACCCTGAGATGCTGGGCAACAGGGAATCAGCAAAGTCAGAGCACTTGCTAAAGAATAATTCCCTTATGAAATGTTTCAAAGTGGTCTCCGTTCCTCCGCTCTCCAGGGGTAGCTGTCCTATGTAGAAGAATTAGTGTGTGTATATATCTCCACACGACAAGAGTTGTGAACTGCTACGTTACAACGCCATCCCCCTATACACCTGATATTAAAAATGCCTTTTGCGTGAAGTCCAAGCTTGTAGTCCATTTCTCTACCTCTCAGGGAGCAGAGGCATTCAGTCCTTCCTCCTCTTTTTGCTCTCATGCTCGTGTTCTTTAGGGCGGCTGCTATCCGATGGCCGTTTAGAACCACCATGTTGCTTAGCTTCTTCCAGAAACTTGTCCAAACCAAATGGATCCTCCTCAAATTGAACTGGTCCATCTCTGCCCCTCCCTCTGGTGTTACGATCCGAGTTAGAAAACTCTTTGTCAGGAACAAACCTGCAGGAGAAGAGGTGATACTCAGTTGATTGTAACTTCAGAGTACTAATTAAGAATATTTCTTAACTTTATTTTCTTACCTATTGGTCTTTATTCGAGCCTCCAAATCATCACCATACATGTCCTTATCCACATTTTTACTTGGCCTGTAGATGTTTTGGGCCATATCCTTGCCACTTCTCCAAGGCTGGTCATAAACATTATAAATTTCATCCTCTCCTCCAGCAAAGCCACTGTCCATACCCTGTGAAGAAGAAAGAAGAACAGCAGTATAACACAAATGAGTCTGCAAAACTTCAGCTAATTTATTTTAACATCAAGATACAATGATGGTGTCACACAAGATACACAAAGATGGTATTGTGTGATTTACTATTGATTTCAAATGAGTTCAAGCACTTCATTAGGGTGTATAAGTGGGTTTGGGTTTGGGATTCAGTCCAGAGAACATGACACAATCGTTACAAGCCTCGGTCAGGGCCACTTCTACTCTTCTAGAAAGCAACAGGAGGGATTACAGGCCATTCATATTTCAAAATAATGGATCATTTCAGTCTGCCCCGCAAGTACGTCTGTCTATAATAGCCAAGTACAACCATACAGAAATGTGTATTATTCAGAATTTCTGGAAAACATGACTTAAGCTGACTGATCCAAATCACACAGAGGCTTATGTAAACTGTGAAAGTAGAAGTACCTGCTTGTTCACTTTTGATTCACCAGCTTTCCCTTCTGCCTGCAAGTCTTTCATTGGAGACGTGAAAAAGAATGATTGACAAACTGCAGGTCTATTCAGGGACTTTCTGAAGCCTAATCTACTTTTTCATCTCTGAATAGTATAAAGTTCAGGGAAAATAAATGTTGCTGTTAACTATTTACATCTTCAGAAGGATTTTTAACATAAGCAATAATGGGAATAGAAAGCATTTACTTGCTTCTCTCTCAGAGCAGATTTCCCTTAGTCAGTACATTTGTACAAAAGAAGAAAATGAGGTCACTGCAGCTTGAAGGCAAAATAGCTTCTTTCTCCCCACTCCCCAGTGAGAAAAAMCACAACAAAACCACTTTAATCCAGTTAGACATTCAGAATATTCAATTTTTGTTGCATCAGCTATGGACAAAGGAGATCAATAGTTTCTTAACCAGTTATGTAGAGACTCCTTTCAGAGTGTATCCACACCAGCCATGAGAACAGGGTCCCTTTAGTATTCTAACCATACCCACTAAGGAAGGATGAGCATGTTCTCATAGAAAGCTACACAGCTGTGAAAAGGTATTTTTACCTTGCTCTGGTTGAACAGCCTCTGGTCGTATTGGATTTCATTGGATGGCCTGGGGTTGGGTACCCCTAGGGCAATAACTTCACTGATATCTCTGTTCTCATTTCTCTGCAGCTTTGACCTGAATTAAAAATTTTAAGTTTTATTAGGTCAGTAAACCATATTTGTTGACATGCTCAACTGCAACCCGATCCTGTATTAGTTGCTAACAATTTGCCTCAGGAGCCAGACTGTTGCCATTCTTTACTAGGTAATATTTAAAATTTGTCTTCTGGCAAAGGAAACATTTGGGAAAGTTATGTTCAGCTGGGCATGACATTTAAATTTGCTTTCCACTGTCTGCAATTTACATCAAGCTGACTTGGTCTAAAATGTCATATTTATTTTTTGCAAGGACCAGTGTAATTATATTCTGGGAAGGCCGAGCAATCTAATTTTAAGATACTAGAGATTTTAAGCCTCCAGAAACCATTTGTGCTCAGAATTCTCACTGGCTTGGGCAAACAAGACACTTCAGCCTGCACTTATAAATCTAAGCTTACTTCAAATGATCAGCTTCAAGAAACAACGCCACTAAAGATACCCTGGTCTCACTGAAGTTATAGGATCCAGGCTTCAACCTCTGCTGTCAACATGTTAATTAAATCTGAATATACTGATGTTCTGCTAAAGGAAAAACCCACCTAAACCCAACAACGCCCCATTCCTCCGTTCATCTGGAAAATTCTGAATTTAGAAGAGTGTACTGCAGTACTCTAACACATTAATACCATTTCATACAATGAATGAACGGTGAATACCAGTTTCTGGTGTGAACGAGTGAGTATCTCCACAAGGTAAAATTCAGGCACTCGCATCAAGCAAAAGGAGAAAGCCCAGTGTAATAGTTTCCCTAGTGGGGAAGCCAGTGCCAGTACAGGAATAAAGCAGCTTTCTTCTGTGACTCACCTTTTGTCAGGGGCTGCCCTGGAAAGATTTCTGTCATGCTGTCTCTCTTTGCGCCGGTCATGTCTGATTTCATCCCTCTCTCTAGCTTCGCCATCCTCTGAACAAATGCAAGATTGCTCATTACAGACAAATATTTGAAGTTTCAACAGACTATGACATTGGCTCAGTGATTCAATTCAGTATTCTTTTACAGAAGAGACGTGACCCTTAGCACTATTTAAAATGTTACACTTTAAACAAACTGAACACATGGAAAGCCACAGCTTTCTTATGCCACAACCAATTAACTGTCCCTGACAAGAGAGTTAAAGCAGACATATCCAACAACTGTGTTTTCTCAACTTTCAAGAGCTTAGAATACTTGTCCATCTAGGAATTTAGATCCTAAAACACCTACAGATCATCGTATCATACTTTTAAGTGTAAAAATATCGTTCAAACACGCAGGCATCTAAGTGCCTTGAAGAACGTTCTGTGACTCAGTATCACAGAATCACTCAGGTTGGAAGGGAGTCTCTAACTTAACCTCCTGCTGAAAGCAGGATCAATACTGAATTCAAACCAGGTTGCTCAGGCTTTGCCCACTCAGCTGGGGAAAACCTCCAAGGATAGAGATTGCCAGCTTCCCTGGGCAACTTGTCCCCGCTGCTTGTTGTCCTCATGGTGAAAATTTTTCTCCTTGCATGTAGTTGGAACSTCCTGCTTCAACTTTTGACCACTGTCTCATTCTTCCACTGTGCAGCTTAGTGAAGAGCCCTGACGATCTCCTTGTAGGTATGGGAAAGCTTCCATTAGGTACCCCCAAAGCCTATCTTCTCCTGGCAGAACAAGCTTTATTCCCTCAGCATCTCCTCGCTGGGCAGACGCTCTAGCCTCCTGACTATTTTAGTGGCCCTCCACTGAACTCAATCCCGTTTATCAATGTCTGTCTTGTAGCTGGGGGCCCATAACTGCACCCAATATTCCAGATGCAGTCTAACAGGTCACCAGTAAAAGCAAATGATTACTTCCCTTGACCTACTGGTTACACTCCTACAGAAGCAGCTTAGTATGCCCTTAGTATTAACTGCTGCCAGGGCACACTGCTGGCTTACGTTTGGCACATTGTCCACTAGCACTCCCAGATCCTTTTCAACAGAGTGGCTCTCCAACGGGCCAGTCTCCAGCCTGTTGAGAAGAGGTTAGTCCATTCCAGCTGCAGGATTTGGCTCTATATGACCATATCCTCCACCTTTTAGTAATAATGAGAGATCATAACTGCTCTGTAAGTTCAGCATCTTAATCTTTGAAATGTGATTTCAATCATTTATCACAATGGTTATGATTTAGTTAGGTTAGCAGTTTTTGGGCCTAGTGCAGAATTACAGTTCTGCAAGACCAGTTATAACGACACAAGAGACAAAATACTGCATTTACCATCTTTGAAAACTTAAAGATGGTTTAGTTCTTGTAAACAAAGTTGCTCTTCATCTGCAACAAGCCTCTTCTAAAAAAAATAATTAGATTAGAACAGTTCATGAAAGCCATTACTTGTACTGATCCATTAACAACTCTGGAATTCTCAACAGTGTCCTAAACCTGTATACACTGACATACTGCTGTGAGGTTCAAATTCAGATCCCATCAAACCAGTCAGTGAATTAACCAAATTCACTGGCTGATCAAGTAAAGACAGGAAGAACAGATGTCATGCTTAGAAATTACAGCTGATATTTAGGTATAATAAGTTCTCAGGTTATTCCTCCAAACCCCCACTTCAGACTGCGCTAAAAAAAACCCCATAGCATCTTAATAACAAAGAAATGTACCTTTTTCAACATGGGTTTTGATCCCTGCTCTTCTCTCCCTGGCTTTCTGAGCCATTTCTCGGAGCTTTTCCTCATGTTTTTCCTTTTCTTTCTGAGCCATCTTCCTCTCCACCTGGGCACGCATCTCTACAGCCTCACGAGCCTGCACACGTAAGACATAGTTAAAATTACAGAAAGCTAGCACCTGGGATGCAAGCAGATCTTTTGCCATGGAGTTATCCAGTAAACAGGGCAGGAATCAAGCCACAAAGATGAAGTTCAAAGCCAGACAGCCACAGCAGTTAGAGCTGAGAAACAAGACCCATGACCTCCAATAATTTAACTCACAGTGAGCCACTGATTCAAAAATATTGGGCATAAGACCTTATGTCTTATGTTAGCCAAGAAGCAGGACAAATCAAAAAGCCATAGCCTATTCACAGTTGATTTTCCCAAGGAAATAAACATACAAAGAAGGTAAAACCACATGGAACAGAACAGTTTAAACAACCACCTAACCTTTCTGTCAGCTATATAGAGAGCCTCAGCAAGCTTGGCAAAATTTTCATTAATATGAACAGTCTGCAATCCTCTGCCATCTGCAGCCAGACGCTTGTCTAATGGAATGGTGTAACCCTATAGTGAAAACAGAGAGGCAATTAATCACAGAAACTAACATTATTTGTAATAACAAACATTATTACATTTATTGTGTAAGAAAACAAAAACACACACAAAACTCACAGCCCATCATTAATACACCTCAATGGACCTCCTTTATACATACTTCAAATTCATACCAGGTAATACTAAGCTCCCCTCCAATTCCACGCTCCCCCCAAATCTGAATCACAATTTCCCCTCAAGTTACATCTTAGTAAAAATGTCAGGTTTTGATAAGGTCCACTCTTTGCTTTGTGTTAAGAACTACAGATAATAACTTTCCCAGTCTCTAAGCTATTTTACTATTTGTGCTTAAAAATTGTTTTCCCTGAACTGTTTTTATACCTGTTAAGAGGTTAGCCGATTCAAACTGAGAAAGGGGGAAGGCTGCCAGCAAAAGCAAGAGACACTAAATGCCAATTTTGCCTTCAAAAGCTGAAACCCAGAAGTATTTATAGATGATATTTTAAGATTTTTTGAGAGAGCTCTACAAATTTTTTGCTTTGGTTTTAGCATCTGTAACCTAAAATTTGATCTACTAATTAGTGTCAGTCCCAGTTATACAGCTGTGTTGGGGTGGGGGGTGGGGGGGAACCAACCAACCATCCAAACATGCAGCTTTTCCTTCCTCCATTTGAAGAGGCTGCCTCATAACAACAGCTTGGTAAGTTTGAGAATGATTAAACCAGTTACTGCAGCAAATTATAAATTCTCCCTTCTCTCCGAACATAAACTTACTGGCTGATAAAAATCAAAGGGACAGGACATACCTACTCAAACAAGAAATAAAAATAGCTAAGCTAACCAGTGATGAAAATTAATTAGTGAAAGAATGCAACAAGGAGAACTTTTGAGAAATTTGGACTGCAGTATTAAAAAGAAACATGCTTGGTTCTCTATGAATTACCCTTCCCTTTTTCAGTTTAGGTTGCTTTACTTCGTGAGCTCCAGAGACTTTAGTGCAGTATGTGGAGTCTGAAACTATTATGGGGGTTTTGACTAATGCCATTTTTTMCCCCTCTCAAAATGCATAATCTCTGCCATGAAGTAATATATTCTCTCTCAGTTCTTTACTCCTGTCAATTTGACAACCCTGATATGCCAAAGAGAGAAAACCTGAGCTGTACAATTGTGTGTTCTCCATGCTGGAAGCAGCCAGTTTACCTAACTCTAGAGGTTTAAAACAAGTATTATTCAAGCTTAAATCATTCATAGAAGTCTCCCAGCAGGATGCAACATTAGAAAGGTGAATTTAAAACAACTTAATTACCTTTGCATTTTTCCAGTTTGAAATGCATGGAGGAATTTTCCACTCTTGCTGCTCTTTCACAGTCATCTGATTTAAGAGAGGAAACAAAGTCATCTTTAGATTTATAGCAAAAGGAAATACTGTTTTCTTTCTCAAAGGCAGCTATGAAACTATTGAAATAAATTAGAGTACAGAGTTCAGGACACCGTTACAAAAAACTCAACCTTTCTTAGCAGCAATAAGATGTTCATTTCTGCACTGTACCTTTGCCAACACTGAATAGTCATGACAGCTTTTCAGCCATCCTCTTAAACTTCCATCACACAGACCAGAACTCACAGCCAGCTTGTTAACATTGCCACATTTAATGGTAGTTCAAGTTGTAGGAAACTGATGAACCACCACCACACTCATCTCTCAGAAGGAAGCTAATCCTTAATAACACAAGTTAGTGTTACTAAGGATTAGCTTAATAGTGTTGTATAAAAGCAGCATCACTGTACCAAGGCTAAAGCCTCAGTCAACTCATCCATGCCATGGACATCTCCTGCAATGCAGCCCTGCATAAAATATATGAGAAATCTACTCAACCTCTGACAAGGTACACAGGAAGAGAGCTACTTTCAGAAGTGCCCCAAAAAACCCAAAAAGACTGCACCAGGTACCAAGTTTATTACTTAATATCACATCAAAAGAACAATAAAGAGAAGGTGCACAGAAATGAACTAGATCAAAGTAGGATTTGCAAATCCATCTAGAATTCAAAACTGAGAACAGCTATGGGATTTCATACCTTTCTACTAGGAGAGTGCATTACAGGTGCTGGAGGAGAAGGCGGTCCACGTGGAATCTTCTTGTTAATTCTGAACAATAAAGAAAACAAATACAATCGGCATGTTGTATATGGAAATACACTACAGAATCTTCTATTTGCCATGAAGGAGTTCTGAACAGTTACTTGAATCTTGGAGGCTCCATAGGGTCCTTCTGCATTTCCACCATCCGAATAACTCTCTGTTTTGCTCCAGAGTTGAAGGCAACGCCTTGCTGCGATGGTGTGTACCTGAATAAAATAATCAAAGCACTCAGTTCTCTGCACACAGCTAGATATTCCCTTCCCACCTCCATTTTCACTCAGTTCACTGCTCTAGGTGCGTTTTCATTTTATCCACACCAGTTTAAGACTCTTCCACTGTGAACRCCAGGAGCAGGTAACAGCACAGAGAATACTGGACTGAATGCAGAGAATCAACTACAACAAACAGAATGTATCTTCCCAGGGCTATATTCTCCTGTTTCAACATAGATTCCAAAGCAGAAGAAACAAACTAATAGAGTACACAGGGCATGTCACAATACTCTTTACCTATGTCTCTGAATCCCTGGTGACTACTTACTGGTTATTAAGAACCTCTTCACATACTTTTCTTCAAAATTCACGTCAGGCCAAGTCTAACCCTGCCATGGAATTTTTCTGTGTTTGCAGCAGAAAATCATCATAAATGAGTATCAGCCTCCTAGTAATTCCAATTCTTTCCAATTGCTCATTTTATATAAGGGAAGAACCTTGTTACATGCCTTGTCTTGGATTGAAACTCCCAGTAAAGACTCTGTTTCCAGGGCAGCATCATTCATAGTGCTCCCTGACAAATCTACATTTTATTGCTAAAACAGTAACTCCTCTGCAATGTGCCACAACTCATGACATGTTAAGACATATTTCAACACACTTCAAACCAGATTATCATTAGTGGGTTAATTCAAAATACATAAACCAACTTCGTATTACTTCCAGAAGAACAGAATTCAAGAGGAACTTCTGTTCTCAGAAATTCAAGGAATATCCTAATTTTAATCAATTTTATGTATAACAACATCTTACACACACAGCAGCACTACATACCGAATGTACTGTGCAGGAGCTAGTTTGTCAGCTGCTCGAACTGGCATGGCTGCTGCAACTTTTTGGGAGACTGATTTCTCCAAGGCTGCTCTTGTCTTCTCTGTTATCTAAAGACAGAAGTACCACAGAATGCATCTCATCGCATATGCAAGACATACAATATACCTCTGATAACTAGGCACATCAGTGCATATAATACCTCTCTAATTGCCTCCTCATCTGGTCTTTGCAGTTCAGGATCGTCCACATTCATGACCTCTTTTGGCACAAGATCTGTGTATTTGCTGTAAATAACCTGAAAGACATTATATTTTATTAGTGCTGGTGAACAGAACCATAGAATCATAGGGGTTGGAAAAGACCTTTAAGATCATCAAGTCTAACCATAAACCTAGCACTGCCAAGTCCATCACTAAACCATGTCCCTAAGTGCCACATCTAYGCATCTTCTAAATACCTCCAGGGATGGTGACTCAAATGCTTCCCTGGGCAGCCTGTTCTGATGCTTGACAACCCTTTTGGTGAAGAAATTTTTCCTAATATCCAATCTAAACATCCCCTGGTGCAATCTGAGGCCATTTCCTCTCGTCCTATTCTTCTCGACGTATTCTTCAATGACTCCCATAGAACAAGAATATACTCTAGACCCCATTTTACAGATAGAATAATTGAAGAAAAGAAGCAATTTGATTAAATATAATTATGTAAATCACTCTCAGAGCTGGGATTAGACACCAGTTTCCTGCTTCCCTTTCCTGCTCTTTTCCTTTTGAGGCTCCCCAAGACAGACAGAAAAATCCACATTTGTACTTCTGTTTTCAAGGATTACTTAAGAATTTGATACAAGCCTTTTTTAGCATCTAGATGTTTTTCGCATCATTATGTTTGCTATGTTCTTGAAAAAATAAACGCTCGAGAAACCTGTTCTTTACACTTTCCCTCATATGGGTATTTCAGTCTTCATACAACATGCAGCTAGCTGCCACTAACTTTAAGTCCCAATTTTAAATACAGGGAAAGAACACTATTCGATGGCTACAGGGAAGAATTTATTGTATTGCATTAATGTTTCACATTTGTCCAACAAATAACATCAGAAAGTCTTAGTTCAAAGGGTTAAAAGTCACTACAACTATTATTTCAAGTTCATTATAAAGTGCATGTCCAACTATGAAACTGACTTTTAGCCTCAGCATTGATTTGTCACACAAGAGCCATTTACTGCTGCTCATCCTTCACTCCTAAAATTTTAATCCCTTGGATTAGTATCAATAATATCCTAGCTTCTCAGATGCTGAATGAAGGACATCTGAAGAGCAGTGTTCCGCTAAGGTAATTAACTCTAGGTCCAAGTGTCTTGCTGCATGAAGAACAAAGTATGCTGAACGAGCTCAGAGCATCCCAGAAGACAAAGAAGAAAATAAAAAAAGTCTAAGAGGTGGTCTAAAAACTACAGTACGCTGAGGTACAAATGAGCTACATGAACTAGTTAAACCCTAAAATATTGCATGCAAGTAGCAAGCTGCATTAATGTGGAAGAAATCCATAATATGGATTAAACTAGCCTGAAAATACCAAAATTTTTGTCTCCATCAAAACCTTGATACACTTGCATGTTCTAATTGGAGTGCTTTTTTGAGATAATACAGACAGGCACATAAAGATGTTGCACTACGTTGTTTTTCTAGGTATTTACCTTATTTTAACAGTAATGTTGAGACATTTTATTAATCTAAGATAAAGAGGAGACTTTTGGACAAACTGGGACTGTTTGATATTTTAGTATGCCCATTCACTACCATTTTTCATCTACGAAATTTAAAAGGAAGCATCAGCCTGTGTTTCAGATATTTCATATTGATTGCTACTGAAAAGCAGAATCTCCTTCTAGGCAGAAGCAAAATACTCAATTTTTGGTACACCTAGATGATTCCTTCTCTGGCTGGGGCAGTCTTAACAGGCAGCAATTAGAAATCTGCATGCCACTGCCATCAGAAAGAGAACAACCTTACCTAACTAGTTGTGTAAGATACTGTAGCTTGTGGTAGGATTTAGACATCAATCGCATTCAGAGCTTCACAAGACACCTGATAGACGCAAGCGTCTTGACAGAAATTTCTTAATTTGTAACAGATAAATCCCTCCCCTCAACATATTTTATTCTATATATCCAGAGCAGCCCTGTACAGCGCTCATCAATCCTATGCGTAAATTGAGAAGCTACCATCAAGCATTGCAGAATGAATTCCTTCCTTGTCAAAGAATGGTTTCTCCATATGAAGCATGTAACATTTCAGAAGTCATCAGAATTACCTGGTTGGAAGCCTGGCACACAAACCAGAGAGAAAAATTGGCAGTAAGCTCTCAAACCAAGCTCTACCACAAAGGTAAATACATTATGAGTAATGAATACTTTTGATTATTTTAGTTATATTCATATTCCCTTGTCCTGTTCCATCGCTGTGACGGGAGTTCCTTCAACAATGGAACTCCTCTCTCTTGTGAATGTTTCAATTGAATTCACAATCTTGAGAAACAATTGTAGGTAAGATTTGCGGTTCTTTTTTTCTCCTTTAACATCTAAGCCGCAGCCTTGGGCCACTAAGAAGAAATCCAACTCCTGCACAGAAAAATCATCCTTGCCAGAAAAAAGTAATGGACCCAATAGTTCCATTCCTTGATGTCACTCTTCTCTTCTGTCTTAATAAAAACATAGGAAGCAATTACATGTCCTTATTTTCCTAATAAGGGGACAGAGCATCAGTCTCGCCAAAATATATCAATTATCGATGCATTATTTTAGCTACTCGCTTTTAGTCATGTGAGTAGAGAATGTATTGGAAGAATCTATAACAGCACAAGAGCTAACCACACGGTTAATGCTGGAAATCCTTCATCTGGACAACCAGATGGAACTCCATCCTCAGATCCATAAGGTCATGTATCCAGGTTCATCAACATTATCCAGCATTTCGTGTCTAGCAGACTTTCTGCCAGCCCCAAACAGGAAGCTTGTCAAACTATCTCATTTATGTCAGCATTTTTCAAGGAAAATTCTCTGAAGCAACTGTTTTTTAAATATGTGAGGGAACAGATGCAAGAGAGATGAACCACTGCAGTAGCAGAAACTGCTGACAAGCCACCTAGATATAGGGTCCGGGTGATGGAACTGCTGCCTCTACAAGAAGGCAGACTACTAAATTCAACTTAAAAAAAACCCCATAAACTGTAGCAAAAGCAAAATTTGCTTCTTAACTCAGACCAAACAAGTAGCTCATAGAATAGGATCAGAACTCCATCTCATTTCTGGTAGGCTGCTAAGTATCTATTTCTCTTAGCTCTAAGTATTAAGATTGAAGAAATATTTGAATTATGACTGCAGCTTTCAGGATAATGAAACTTCTGTATGTAATCCTACTGACACTGTATTATCAGAAGCGCTTCTTACAGAAAATATTCCACATTATTCAACTCAACACAGATCACTGAAGAACTGCTCCCTATGACATCTCTGCTAATACTTTCTCTCTCCTGCAAAACAAATCAAGCAATAGTAGTGAAATTGTTTCAAATATCTAATTTTCCCTCAGTTTTACCCCGCCTTGAACCACAATACTTAATTTTTAGCCTTAGCATTTACATCCAGCTGGATGCAATCAGAATCAAGCTGATCCAGAAGGCAGAGCTCAGGGTTAGCAAACCCCAATTCCAGTTCTACAGAGTCCAGTTTTGGAAAAGCCACTCATCTCTTCCATCCTGATAAGTATAGCCACAAAATGAGAATATTACTGCTTCTTTATAAATGCCATATGGAAAGTTAATGAATGCTGGTACAGATCTTCATGAATCAAATATGACAAATGTTAACAGCTTAAATTTAACTTTACCTGTTCTAAGTATTTTCCTAACTCTGAACCAAATAAGGCACAGTGAAAGATTAGTCATTTTTGCCTAAAGCCTACTATAATTTCTAGTTCTTTTTCAAACATACTTAGATCCCTATCTGAACAGTTCTATTATATGAACGGTAAATCTGATCCTACAGATAGGTAAAGATGTATTTAACAAGTTGTAAAAATTAGGGTTTAGCTACACTTTTTTTTTTTCCTTCTTATTTGCCCTGCAGCTTCCCCAAAATCAGTACAATTATTAATTCTTGTCTACTTATCTGCTCCAAATTATTTTTTATGCTTTGGGATAAGTCAAATTTCTATTTAGCTTCAAGTATCAAATATTTAGTATCACAAAATTCTGTAAGTGTCATTAATATTTTAGCACCTTCCTCTTGACAAATAATTAAAGTCACTAYATAAAGTCTGACAGAACCCCAATGAAAGTCCCCTCAGTAAAAATATTGCCACTGCTGTCGTTTCTGTTTAGTCTGACTACTTTCTACCACATGACAGCATGGAGTCTGACTGATTTGAACTCATTTTTTTCAAAGATACTAGAGTAAATTTAGATGCAAAGGATGAGGATATACAAGATGTGACACTTTTTTGACACTCAACCGAGTATTAGTTAAATGTAAAATCCTATTGGCATTAACTTTCTGCAACTTTGGCAGCTGTAGGATCAATTTAAAACAACAAAAAAATTTATCTGTTAAAAAAGAAAGATTTCCCCTGATATTCTTAGAATGCTCACCCTATTTTTTGTTTGAGGTAAAGTTCACCTTTTGTTTTTCTGTTTAGAAAGTTTTTTCCCCTTCCTTATTTGCAGTAAGGCATGAAGCATATTACATACCCATAAGCTTTTCAAGGCATCCTAAATTAAAGCAGGAGAAGTCAAATTATTTTGCAAACAACTATTCGTATCTATCAACTAAAACACCCCCTGCAGTTAACCCTCTTTTTAGATTTAATTTGGGTTACCCTATTCTTTATAGGAGATGCTTGCTATAATAAGCAGCTGGTCAAACATTTGGTCATGCCTCAGCAGTTTTTCAGCCCCCAACACCTGCTTAAGAGAATGAAAGTTTTAATGTTGTCCACTGTTACATTTGAAAAGGCAGACGTAATACTCCTCAAAGTGGACTTAGGAGACCCAAGTAACTGGTCTCCTCAATACTAGTTAGGACTTCAAGATAAAGTGTCATCACTTTGTTTTTAGAAAGGCTAATGTATACAGGAAATTGAAGTCGGTTCCCATTAAACTCAACAAGAATCTTGCCAACACTGAACTTAACACAAAAATTTTGGAGTATAACCACTGGCAATACTTTCTGCTACGATTAATAAAATAAAATAGAAAAAAAGAGCACCCAACAATACTGAAAACAGCCAGAAGCTTCAAATGTTAAATTAGTAAGACACAAGGTGTAGTATTCTGAAAGCTGAACTGTGTTTTCTGTCTTTTTTTTGCCCCCTCTCTCTACACACTGAAATGAGGCTGCCTGTGATCAGGCCAGTTTTCAGTTTCTTGCCTTCATTGGAAAAAGCTCTCTAATGAAAGCTGCTAAGCTATCAGGTAAGTTTTGGGTAGAGACTCTCACCATTTTTGCCTTACCTTTTAATTACGTAACAGAGAAGATCACATAGTGATGCTGGTCAAAATTCCCATGTCTGTCCGATTTAAAGAAAACAGGACTGTACCTCAATTAGGCAATCCATTTGTCTAATGCCAGACCAATGAGTTTAAGTATATGCAACATGTACATACAACTTTTCCAGGTGTACATATTTGAAGAAATATTACCTTGTCTTTTGATTGTCCTTGTCGAGCAATTGCATCATATTTTATTTTTCCTTCTGCATCCACCTGCACAGCCAAAGCGTTGGACATTTTCTTCTTTCGGCCCATATCCAATGGATATTGGGCCACATGAATTTCTGGGAAAGCACCCCCATCTCCAAAATCCTACACAAAAGAAAAAGTAGYGGATGACTGAAACACAAAAACATGGTATAACATTTGCACGGGTGGGAAATGGAATGAGAGAGTGGATTGATTTTAACAAAATGAAACAGTGCCAGAATGCTCTAGTAACTTCCATTATTTTAGCTGGTAAGAGAGCAATGGACTATAGAACTTGCACTTACTGAAAGAAAAGACACTGAAATGCATAGACATCTTGCAGTAACTATTCCCTGCACAGTCTTCCACTGGATGTCCCACATTCAACAATAAGTTACAGAATCAATGTTAAAGTATTAGGCAGAAAAAAGTCAGTCATTCCTCAAAATTTTTTGCATAAGTCTTGATCTACTGAGGACAGATTTTGTTTTTTCAATTATGGCATTCCAGGATCACTGGACAAAGGTTATACTTTGGAAACATTTATCGCTCTTCAAGAATCTGCATTTGTTTATGAGGCAGAAAGGAGTCCTTAACAGTCTTTTCGAGATGCATTATCACTTTGTGGCCCAGTGATGCTGGAAACTCTTTGAAAACCTTCATCTGACTTCTTAAGAAGTTCTTTTGCTAACACTTAAAAAGAATAAGCACTAAAATACTAACTTTAGTAATCAGTGTAGGGAGGGAACTGAAATGAAGGTATAATTTTTAATATCATATGCTTTATTAAATGCTGAACCTACATAAAAATGTTTTACTTGAAAGAACCACCAGAACTACGATTTGAAGTCACCTTATCTAGCACTAATGCATCACCATGGTAGTGTTGGATCCATCTTTACAAAAACGGGACTCAAACATAAATGAAGGCAAGGCTGTTACCAGCTCATGAAAGGATGGCATCTGGGGACAATGCAGGATCACACATGAAATACTGTATCAAAACCTCAATAGCATGCCTCGTCCCAAGAGCACTGGCTTCTGACTCATCAGAGCAGGTCTCAGATGTTATTGTCAACTACCATTTCAAAATTTGCAAGGTTTTGTGGCTCAGTGAGAATCTGTACTAAAACCATTTTGTAATCAGAGCTACACATCTGTATTTTCCCTTCTACCTTTTAACATTTCCAGTTGAAATTACATTAAACTGGCAAGGATTACAGCTAAATACAGACAACATTGTCCAGAACCCTTTTGCCCGTAACATACTTAAACAATGGATATCTGACAAATTTTTAAGTTTCCTTCCAMGTCTAACAATTTTCTCCCCTACTAGCAGCTATCTTTTGTTACACTAAGAACAGAATACACATGAGTATTCTGTTCTCTGATATACACATGTTCACTTATTCCAGCTATAATCTAGAACATGTATTTAACAAATAATGACAGAGGAACAACACAGATGTCTTTCTCAGACGATCCGTGCGTTCACAGACTGTAAGCTGAAAGGACCACAGACCTATTTCCATATTACAATATAACAATCTCTGAAGGGAAGAATCCTTATAACATCCTGTTTACCATCAAATGTTTTAAGTAACGTGGTGAATTAGAACAATTTCCCCCAACCCAAGAATACACCCAACAGTCTGGATGGAAATTCTGCACGTGGTAAGGCTTTGCACAATTCTGGGCTACACTCAAGATACTCAAGAGTTTATTTCTACTCCAGAAAATACACTTTTTCCCCCCCCATTAGCAGACACACTACTACAGTGTGAATTTAAATATCTACCTCTAGCACCCGTGGTATCCATCCTTTCCGATAACCGTATGGGGGAGGTTCCCTTCTTGATGAGACTAGAGCAGTCTGCCTAGATCTTTGAGCTCTTGCTCTTTCTTCTAGTTCTAGCTGGTCTTGAGACAGCTGGGTTGGAGCTGGTAAAAAACTGCACATCCATAGACAGCCACCAAAAAAAGAGAGACATAAAAAGTTAATTCTGATAATTTCACTCAGGGACTCTCAACTATGCTTGAGTCTACTACTAAATTATTACTTTCTCTACAATCACTCCATACAGATTGAGAAACAATTTATGAAATTTGAGTATTGTGCTCATAAACCAGACAGCAGTAACTTCCGAGATTACAGGGGAAAAAGCAATGTGCGCTCTCTCAGTGTTCTGGAAGATCGCTATAAAATCTGATGCCAAATTCACCCACATTCACATCTTTTTTAAACAGGAGTGTGTGACAATGCCCATTCTCCAACAGCAATGTCACACACCACTGTGTATTCTTTCCACCACGACGGAGCAGAAAAAGAAAATATGCCCTTAGACCCAACGACTCCCCCTTCCTTTCTCTCAAGGCAAGCGCCCACAAAAAGATCTGTCAACAAGCTCCCCCCTTAACGCCAGATTTGCCTCTCGGGCAAAGCCAATTTCTCGAAACACAATTTCTTGACTTCCCATTTTTCAGCTCGTCTAGACTATGGGGCCCTTTTGCGCGTTTTTTAAGGAAGCGTCCACCTCCGAGAAAGTCGGCATTCCAGGGCAGACCACTGAAGCTGCACTCCTGAGGCTTGCGAGAGACGCAGCAGCTTGTAACAAAGATCTCTCTCCCTCGCTCACGGTAAAGACACCCCGACAAAACCCCACGAATCCGATCACCTCCAGCCGAGACGGAGGAGCTCCTTCTTCCCGCAGAAAACCCGCGAGGGAGGCAGAGCCCTGAACCAGAGGCAGTGCCAAACACCCCCTCCCGCCAGGGCAGGACAAAGCAGGGCAGGGCAGGGCAGGGCAGGGCAGGGCAGGGCAGCTCCCCCAGGTCCCCCAGCCCCGACTCGGCCCTCGCCGCCCTCCCCCCCGCCGCGGCCCGGCCTCCTCACCGGCCGGCGGGCCCACGGCCCAGGAGAGGCCGCGGCCCCGCATCGCGCTCCCCGGGCGCGGCCTCTCTCGTCGGCCGGAACCTCGCACAGCGGCTGGGAAGCCGCAAGCGGGCCGGGGAGAGCAGTGACCCGAACCGGGCCGGACGGAGCCAGCCAGACCCACCTGGTGAGCGCCATCTTGCCACCTCCGTCGTCTTCTCGGGAGCCAGGCCGTGGGGGACGGGAGGGGGAAGGGCGGTGACAGCAGTTGCGCATGCGCCACGACACGCGGTGTCTCCTAGGAAATGTAGTCCGGGTGATGTCACCGGTAACGTGGTCGCACGCATGCGCACAGACAGCAATGCGTCTTGGGAGATGTCGTTTTTCCACCCCGGCGGCGCTGAGGGGCCTTTCGGGGGCGCCGCCGCCAGGGCAGGGGCCTGGGGCGCGGCGGTGAGGGGACGGCTGCACCTTCGGGCTGAACGGTCCCTCCGGCGGACGGAGCGGCCCTGAGGGCATGTGCCTTCTGTAGGGCCGACTCAGGGCGCCCAGGAGTGTGGAGGACAGCGCCGTCCGTGCGGGCTGGCCTCAAGGCCGCTGCGAGGTGCGGGTTGCGGCAGGCCGCAGTCCCCCCGGGGCTGGCCGCCACCCCCGGGCTGCGGGTGCCCGCGACGCCGGGCCCGGATCTGCCGCCTGAGGGCTATAGCCTAGTGAACCCCCAACCGGCATGCGTGGTGTCTCCCGTATCGCGTGTCTGTCCTGCTGGGGTACCTGCCCAGGCATTGCTGGCCTTGGCAAACTTGGGCAGAGGAGATGGACCCAATAGAAATGGGTCCAACGAGGCTGCACCAGAAACGCAAGAGCAATACAGATCCCTGAGGTACAGGTGGAAGAAAAAGAAAAAGGGTGGGGCTCAGTACAGTATCCTGTCTATTCGRATGGTTTCCAACAAGTTCAGTAACTTTATGGTTCATCCCACTGAAGGTGTCCAAGCAAAAAGCAGATAATACAGAGCAAATGGATTGGAATGAAATTTCTTATTCTGATATCTGCTACTTAGATATCACTGAATTGGGACATGAGAGAGACGGGAAGAAGAGAAATTGAAAGTGCTGTAAAAATACATTGATTTAAAATAAAAACTTCTGTATTAAATGCCAARAGTTGTACTGTATATGTGTAATGGGCATCCATATGTTAACACAGAAGTTTTATTAAATCAAGCCAAGAGATGCACTCTATGTAGTTAAAATGTGGAATAGGGAAAAATACTTCCCAGAGAATTGTGGTAGGAGCTAGGTAGAACTTTACATGGACAAGTTGCTATTAGTTTTGAAGTGGTGGTATATGGCACCACATATAAAAAAAGAAATTTAGTTATTAAATAGTAACTGCTATCATGTTAGCATCTAGTGACTCAAAGGGAGAGGAGTCCCATTGTGCTAGGCGTGGTTCATCTAGAAGAGAAACAGAAGCTGTCTARAGAAGAAAAGGGTAGAATGCCTAAGAAAAAACCACAGTTTTTATTAAAAATAAAAAAAGTCATACCGTATGAGGCAGGAAGACTATAAGGCAGACTAAATGTCTGCCTTGCAGTCTTCTAGTGATTTGTCTGTCTTATCATCTTCTGATCTGCAGGACAGCCTAGTCCTGCAGGCTAAATTGATCTGCTACAATTTCTAGGATGGGGGAGATTTGGAGGAGGGTAAGGACAGGCCTGTTGCAGTCCTTCTATGCCAAAACTCTCGTCATCTCCAGTGGGAATCAGGCTTTGGCTTTGCATTGCGGTGACAGCCGCTCTGTCATAACCTCTATGAATGACAGATACTTCCCCTTCCCTCCGAGACAGCTGGCGTCTTATGAGCACTTTAGACAAAGCTAAAGATACAAGACTTTGACATACATCGTTTATCAATAACTTTCCTGAGCAACACTCATCCATCATCTCTCCTACCCATTTCTGTCAGTCATTTAGCAACAGAATTGCTGTTGTCACATGTGCCAATATTGCCTCCTGATTCAGGAGCCTCCTCTCACCATCAGAAGTTGCCATGGTCTCTGTCTCCAGCTGTTATACTAGCCTCAGCTGAAAAATTATCTTTTTTCCCTCCTGCTTTGACGTTTCTCCTTCTTCCTTTGCTGTGATGCATCATTTAATGCTGTATGGTAAATATACAACTTTGTGAGCTATTTTGCAACACAGTTGACATGACAGCTACAATACAAAATTGTTGTTTAGAAGGTGAAATTGTAGGTGAGCAATATGCTTCAGCTCCTGCACTAGGGAGATGCTCCTTTGGTTTCCTCAGTCTCACGGCTTGTTCTTAGAACCGTGCAGTCACTTTTTCTTCGCAGACAGTGAGCTGTTTGTGCTTGTTTATAGCTGGCTGGCTGTAAGCAACACCGGTTCCTTTTAATACTTCATTTTCATCCCCTTGAACCTCTTTCTTTTTAATTTCTTTTTGGTTTAATTTTGATGTCTGAGTTGGCTAATTTTGAGTTTGTGAATATGTAAGGCTCTTAGCACTGCATAGAGGGGACCATATGGTACAAAGGGGCTGTACAAGCTTATTCAAAACCACGTCTCTGTAAACATATCACAGTCTTTTATGCATGTGCTGCTAATCCAGCTGTGAATAACTTCTTGGCCCTGCCCTGCATTACCTATTACATATCAAACCTAGAAAATGCTTACATACATGGTTTAACTGGTCAAAAATGTTTACTGGGATAAAAAAAAAAAAATTGTTTAGAAGTTTGAACACAAAAACTGTGGGAAGTTTGGAAAGTTTGAATCTTTTTCAGCATTTTCATAATGGACCATTCAAACTTTGGTGTAAAGCAATGTTTCTTGGCCAACTATAGGCTGAATGTGCTTACTTTTTTGAAAGTGGGAAAATTCTTTAAACCAGAATGTGTTTAATTTCTGATTTAATACTTTTTTTTTTCCATGTCGAATGGTGTTTTGGTTTGTTTGTGGGGTTTTTTTTCCAATTTTCTTCTTGAAGTGAGAAAACAATTTAGTTTTTGTGTTAGGTTAGCCACCAGACCAAAGAAATAAATTATTCACATATTGTTGAACCTTGAACCTGACCTGGTACACCTCCCATTACTTCTGTCTTCTGCTTCTCATGATGTTTTAATTAAAGAATTAGCACTGTGCAACACCTGAAGATGTATGCTACATGGGTGGAGATCCAGGAGGATTATGAGAAAGAAGCAGCTTAGCATGAATTTCTTGTTCTAAAAAAGAAAGGAAAAAAAAGCCTTGTGCAGCCCATAGATGTAGAAGTTGGGACATGGTGAACTGTAGAGGGACTCTGTGTTGTCCTGGTGKTCAGGTTTTTAACAATGCTGGAAGATTGAAGAGGGTTAGAAGACTACAAAGATAATATAAAKCTAGTGTTAATTGGAAGTGTAGGGGAAATAGAATAAGTAAACTTGTTTTGTGGTGAACTTTTAAGAGGTAAATGTTACATTGCCAGATTAGAATGAGGTAAACTCCATTTATCTGTACTTATTGTCAATTACATTACAAGGACAAGTGATCTGAGTGAGCAAATTAAAACATTTGGCATGTTTTGCTCATTATAAAAAGATTGAGAAGAGATTTGATCATCATGTATGTGTACCTGTACAAGTTAGAAATGCAAGATCTGAAAGTACTCTTTAATCTCATAGAGGAAGGCAAAACAAGAACCAGTGACTGGAAGTGGAAATTAAGGAAATTCAAATGAGAAATTAGGCAGAAATATTTAACAATGAGCGTGATTAACCTTTGGAAAGCTGTGGGGAGTGCTCACTTTTCCATCCCTTGTTATCTTCTAATCAAAGCTGAAGTCTCTTGGGAAGAGACGCTTTCATTATTACAAGCCTTAGCAACCAGGGCCCACACAGGAATAGCCAGGTGAAACTTAATGTCCCACAGTATATACAGCATCAGACAAGAAAGGTTAATATTCTCTTMTGGCTCTGTGTATTGATCATCTCTGTGCATCTTCATGTATCTCCTAGATATGACTTTTTCTGAGCCAGACCTGGTAATGGTTCAAAGATGCCAGCTGTGGCAGAGCTTTGATAAGAGGAAACATGAGGCAAGGAATGGTTCTGAGATCCTTAAACACATTTTCCCCAAACATAAATCTGTCTCTAAGAAGGAAGAATGAGATCCTTTTTATTTGTACCATGATCTTTTTTGCTTAACATTTCTGGACAGTAACGCTATCAGGTCTCCACATACATCACTTTTCACAAGTACACCAAAATGATCCTCTGTTTGGTGAGTAAGGAGTTCAGGCTCTGCAGAGGAGTTAATCCTTGGCATGGCTGCCAGCAGGGACATTTTTACTTTGCTGCGAATACCACAACTGGTTTTGAGAACCTATTTCTGATGCATTCCAAGGAGTCTTTTGGGGTAGATTTAGGCTGTTAAATCCTCTGCACCTTTTTTATCTACTTCAGCACTTTTCACATTTGCAAATGCAGAATTAAATGGTTCATGAAATATCTTGTAACAAATGAAGATGACAATACAAAGTAATGGAATAAGCTATTGTTAATATCGATATCTGTATGCCTAACAGTCACTGCACATTGTGGGATAAAAATGATCAAAATAAATTACACTTCTTAACTCAAGGGATAAATTATGCCACAGGTAAGATGTGAAACAGTGAAAAAGAAGAGATTTACCTAGCTGGAAAGGTTCAGCCACATCAGCAACCCCTGCATTTCACATTCCCTTAGGGGTTACAGGCAGCATTCAGAAGGAATAATTATAGCTGGGGGGGAAAGATCAGAAGGTCTATTAGTGCTTTTGTAAAAATCTTTAAATTCTTCAAGCCATGTCTGTATTACCTGGAATGACTGAAAGAGAGGCTGGTTTAATTTCTATTATTTGTTATACTTTGTTGAAAAGTAAACTTTCTCAGATAGGCAGAAATCATCTCATGTACTTCTGTAACACCTTCCAGACTCCAGGGTGTTTTGCAAACGTTGTTCTGGAAGCATTCCACTCCTGCCTGATAAACATCTTCTTTTAACACAGGGCATGGTGGCCCACTGACACTTCCCAACAACCAGCAAGAAGAAGTGGAGTATCCTTTAGCCACCAACAGCTTTAGCAAACAAAGTGAAGGGGGATTTTTTTGCCAACAGAAATTACAAGAGAGAGGTATAGAGGTGGCGTGTGATTGTCTAAACTGATATTGGGCAACAAGGTTGAGCAAAGACCTTGAAGGAACAAAATACTAGTAGAAGTGGATTTTGCAGCTCACCTAAAGCACAGCTCTCCAAGCAGCACATCCCTTTCTGTTGTCACATTCAGACATTGGTCACTACTGACTCGAAGGCACTGACTGACTGGGGGCAATGGGCATGTTTCTTTCGAGAGCTGTCTTATCCAAATATTGGCTCTGTACAATATGATCGGTAAGAAGATCCTATTCTAAAATTGGATGGCTCCCAGAGTCAGCTCTGAGCTTTCCGTTGCTGATAGGAAGACAAAATCTGCCAATCTCCATTTTAAGTTGGACCAAGAATGTGGGTGGGTTTCGCCTAGCAGGAGACCTGTGGAGTATGTTAAGCCATCTTCTGGAATTAGCTCCAAGTAAGTTGTTTTGCTTCCTGTCTTCCATGTTGATTTGCACATCTGTGAACCCTTATACAGAGGTATTTTCTGGTGACCTGAACTAACCAGAAAAGAATCAGAAAATATTTCATAAATAGAGACCTCTAGCAGCAGAGATCCTACTAGCCAGATCTTCAACTTTTATAAATTGGCTACAGTGACTTTTAGAGCTGAACTTGTTTATAGCTGCAGAAGATGGAAATCTGCCTCCGTATTTCTGTTGCTGACCATCCACAGAATGGCGGGACAGATCAGAAGAGCGAAGAAGGATCTGCTGGGTCAAGCTGTTCTTCCCACTGCACTGGTAGCAATTTCTCCCCATACCTTTTCACTTCTCCTTGTTAAGCTAGTTCTCTGGGTCCACAAAATCATAGGATCACCTGCTTTCTGGGACTGTTTTGATCTCTCTTCCTTTGCCTCCTCCTGTACATGAGGAATGTCTGCTATCAGTGAGACTTTCCAGATATCTTTCCGTGGTTTTCATCAAGGGGAATCTAAAAAAGAGGTTGATTCCCAGTAGGAAGAGCTAGTACTGACCTTCTGTCCTCTATTCAGGCAGTCTGACTGCTCTTCCCACTCCAATGCTTGGGACAGAGAGGCCTGAGTCTTTGGGTTTGTTTCTGCATTTCATGAGATTCACACCTGGGATGCAAATGTCTTCAACAAGAATGAAAAGGAAATGCTTTTCGCTTTTCATCTTTCACAGCAATTTGGGGTAATCTGAGATTTAATTTATTCACCAGTTGAAAGGGAAAGGGAAATCAAGCCAGCAACTGTCTTTTGAGCCAAGCTCTTTCTTGCGTACCCCTGTGCAGGCTCACACAAAAGCGCTCTGATCACTCTAACTAGGTGCTTGTTCTAATTATGGAAAGATTTAGCGTTGGTTATGTAATTGCCCGCTGCACATTGGCACATGGCATTGTTATACTACAAAAGCCTCTTTTTTTTCTCCCCTCTCCGCAGCAGACCCAGCATCAGCCTGTTTAACTGAAAGCTGCAAGGAACAGAATTAATCTGAAGCAACCTCCCATAGCTTTTCCAGGAGAGGCCAGCAAAAATCAGATACTGACCCGCTCCCTTTGCTGGGAGCTTTGCCAACGCGTGTGATCTAGCGGTTGAAGCAGGGGATTGATAGCCTGGGCCACAGTCTTAAGCATCCCAGGCAGGAGCAGCGAGCTGTGATCAGGAATCAGCGGTTGTGCTGAGGTTACAGTCTCTATTTTGGATTTTTATATGCAGTAGCACAGTAGCTTTAAATGGATACCCGGCTATTATGCCCAGTATCAGCCTGAGCCATGGAGGTTGTGAATTTGCAAACACAAAAATCTACAGCAAAACTTCCACAGGCTGTAGTAGATACAGGAGTAGATCTTTTTCCCATATTTCTAAGCTTATTTTATTCTGTGATTCAGAGTGGTTACTTCATGTTCAGCCTGCACTCATTTCTCCCTCCTTTTCTCTGTAGCACATCATGTGCACATCTCCCTCACTTTTTATTTTCTTCCTCTTTTAACATAACCTTCTAAACTGTAAAGCTTCCTTCCAACAAATAGTCTTTCCTACACAATTTGTAATGGCCCAAGACTAAGCTGGGATGCTTCACTGCACCCCATCAGTTCAAAAGCTCCCATCTGTCCAAGAAGGGGAAGAAACTTAGGGGATTGTAGCCAGTTTTGCCATCATATGGCTGATGCAGCAACTGGCCATGTGGGCTGTGTATCCTCAATGTACTGGCAGGGTAATCACCCTTAACTCTGCCCTTCATAACTTGTAGCTGCTTTGTCAGGAAGCCCACCTCGTGCAGGCATTTATGTTAATGTCTGCCACAGGGGACAAGTAGGGAAAACAAAACTGAAATGAAGCCAGATGGAAACAAAAGGGGTACCCACCAAATATTCCCAATGTTATTTTGATCTTTTAGGAAAACCTTTAATATACCACTGTCCCACAGCCAGGGAGAAGGTGGGCAGGTTACTTTTACAGCACTTTCCGCAGGGGCTTGGATGAAAAACCTGGCCATGTTGGAAGAGAGGCTGGTCATCAGGATGTTTCTTTGAGCACAATGTCCTGGTTTATTACTGCTTCTTCTAGAAGCTGAGACCTTTTGCTTCATAATCTCAGTGTTTCCAGATCCCTTTTTGCCTTGTCTCTACCTTTTTGGGTGCAACTGTATCCCTGCACATATGAATGGAAACACAGTGTGGTGATGCTTTCCTGGATTTGTTTCGGTGTTTCCTGAATCCTGTTGGAAACTTTAACTCTCAAAAGAATTATTAAGATCTTTTTGGTCTCATTCTGGTTTTGGTCTCTGGCATCCTTTTAATGTATTAAGGATTAATTGTGGTAGCTGTGTCCTTAACTCTGTCCCAAATACTTAAAATTTTCCACTATGAGTTCCCTGGTGTTGTTGAATTGCAGGTTCTCTTTATCAGAAAGATAACTGATTCGAAAACAACATTGAGTTTCCTTCTTTCCACAATAGGAGAAAAGTTCGACCAGAAACAAAAAAGTTTCAGGTGGGTGACTATCAAACTAGGTATTTGCTCCAGGGAATATGAATCTCTTACAATATTTATGATGATTCAGCAACATTTTTTCATTCTCTGCTTTATTCTTTCTCTTTTTTATCGTAATCTTTATTGCAAGAAGACTTTGGTGAAGAGATTGGTTTTGCATTGAACCTTGAATATGATAAAATTTATTATCATTTTCATTTCTTATAGTAAGGAGCTAAAGGTTAGCTGCAGAGAAAGCTTTTTTTTTTTTTTCATTCTGCAATTATTTTCCCTATTGCCAACAGCTCTTTTATTCTTGATGAACACAGTTGTTGTACTGGATCATTCTCTTGGATGGAGAACAGCAGTTTCTGAGCTATTTATGATACACATCTCTTTGGCCTTTGGAATTATATTAAATATAAGCTGATATTAGGCAGCCATGTGTGCATTTCACTGAATGATAAAAGCTAAGTATACCTGCATAGTTTACGCTATCAATTTACGCTGCTTGAGGATCTGACCACATGATAGACAACATTGTTTCGTGCTCAACAGGAGCAGGACAAAAGTGTTTAACTCTGTTGCCAGAAGCACTCTGGTGAGAGCACTCCCTTAGCACCGGGAACAGACGCGGCATTGTCAGCCCACATGCTACGGCTGCGTGGGTGACTGTGCTCACACCTAATCCTGATGTGTTGCAATAGCCAGACTCACAAGGTAAAATGTTCATAGTGCCCTGGCCAAACCCACACCCTTCACTAAAGAGCAGTTCTGATTTCTAGTCAATAAAAGCATCAGTGCCCCTCCAGCACCTCTTGTAGGTATAGAAAGCAAATGCCCTGATATCTCAGTGTGGTATTTCTACCCTCTCTCATGATTTCTGATATACACATACATATATACATATCTTCTCCCTGCTGCAGGGCTTTCTATGAAAAAACATTGAAAACCAATTAAAATATCACAAAGTCTGAGATTTTTTTAAAAGCCCAGAAGACAGCTTTTCTGGGCATGTGTGCCAGGTTGGGAGTCCCACTGATAAAGTGGAGATTGTGTTACCCTGTTGTACACCGAACTGGAGGGTGTTGCCCCTCCATCTCCTCTTTTGTAACGACGCGCACCCCTGCAGCTCGGGCAGAGGCGTTAGAGCAGCCCGGGGGGCGCCGGTGCGCAGCGCCCGCCCCGCTGCCCCCCCGCCGCTCCCCGGTGGGCTCGCCCAGGGGCCGCCCCTCGCAGTCCCGCCGCGCCCCCGCCGCTCCGAGCGGCCGCAGCCGAAGACTACATGTCCCAGCATGCTGCGCGGGGCAGGACCGTACCATGTGCGAGGCGGAGGGGGAGCAGGCGGCTGGGCGCGCGGGAGCTGAAGTGCCGCGGTGCCGGCAAGGCGGTAAGTACCGGCTCCGTGCGCCGGCGGAGGGACCGACGCGGTGCTGGAGGTTGGGGAGGGGCCGGCGGGGAGGGACCCGGACTCTCGCTGCCCTCCCACCCCACCGCTGCGGCTTCGGGCGCTTCGGCCCGGTTCGGCCCCTCCGGGCCCCGGCTGGTGCCGCCGCAGGGGGGGGGGTGTCCGGGCCCAGGTGGCGGTTGCCCGCCGCGGGCGCAGGCCCCGGGGGCGGAGACCCGGTTGCCGCAGGGCTCGGCGGGGCTGGGGGTTGTTTCTGAAGGCGGGAGCGGCGGGGGGCGCGGGAGCTGCTCCGGGAGGCACTGCACGGCACGCCTGAAAGAGAACCGAAAGCAGCCCGAGCCGGCCCCTCGCGTCCTTCACGGGAGACCTCGGGCCGTGCTGCTGCGGCGGCGGGCGCGGGCTCGGGGGGCGAATCGGCCCCGTCGCGGCTTTGCGGCGGCCCTCGGGGGTGCTCAGCGCTCCCTGCCGCGCCCTGGGCCTCGGGAGAGCGCGGTCCCCTGGGCAGCGGTGCCGCGCCGGGGCGCAGGCCTGGGCAGGTGGTGGTGGTGGGCCTCGAGGGAGTCACCGCCTGGGCTCTGGGAGAAAACTGGTAACCTCCGGTCCGTCCCGGCCCCCCCGAGCGGGATTACGAGAGGCATGGCGCCCGGCTGCAAGGAAAGGGCACCTTACGTGTGCGAAGTCGTGTGAAAGTCAAAGAAGGCAGCTCACCTAGGCGAAAGAAGAGAGGGAGGTGATTCATCAACGCAGGCCTTAATAACAGGAGGCAGTGGCATCGTGAGGTGTATTTCACAGCTGACGGGGTCTTTGAGATGCCCCTAGGGCATCTTTTACATGGAAAAGGCTCCTCCACACTTTATACAAAACTTTTAAATACAATTGATTTCTGACAATTCCATTTCTGTACCTTATATTGGAGGGGTTTTAATTCTTCCCTTTCTATTGGTACAACGCATTAAGCACGAAAGCAGGAACTTTGTTGCTGAAGAGCTCAGCTGCTCTGCCTGTTTATTTGCTTCCTGAAGTTTCCATCTTCTTTTTGTGATGTACAGCTGGTGGATATGGCAATAGATGCGATGTCACAAACTGCAGATGATAGCTTCGGGTAGGAATAAGATGCAAGAACAGATGGACTTGCATCCTGCTTTCAAGCAAATGTTCTTTTAGTAATAAAGAAGGTGAAGGAAAAAATAATGAAAGAGAGAGTCATATTTTCTGTGCTAAAAAAATGTCACTGTTTGCACTTTTCACTTTCCAATAAATGAAATTTTACAAAAACATACAAGTAGCAGAAATGGTTTAATTAAAACACTTTACAGAAAATGTTTTTTGAAGGTGACAGAGGATACAAGAGATTTCTGTACAAAAGAGATCAGTCCTCCTGGAAGAAGCCCCAAAATTTCTAGAATTTCAGTGAGGCAGGGGGAGGAGGGCAGCTTTTTTTGGGGGAAGCGTATGTTCATTTGGCTGCAGTCAAGGGGCCAGGTTTATTTTCTCTTGAGTTTGATTGTAGGTTCAGAGGAGTCCTGATCAGCCAGCTACCTGTTCTGACAGGAGAAGGAGCTGGCGTGCTGTAGGCAGCTCTGACTGGCGCTGGCAGAATCTATCTCGGCTTTTCTGCCACAAAGTTAACCTAGGGCTTGTAAGGAAATAAAAGGAAATAATAAAGTTTAGCTAAGGTTCATGTACAGAGGTCTCTTGTGTTATATTAGCCTATTTTGCTGATTGTGTTCTTGTGAACTGTTTTTGAAAGGCTTGACCTGTGTCACTGCATGTGTTTTTTGGTTACAAGGCTTCCAAGAGAAAAGGCACGAGCCAGACTGACCCCCTAAAGGTTCACAGAGAGAAGTAGGAAAGTTTCTCAATCAAGTCTAAGAGTAGGAGGATTAGTGGACTCCCATCTTGATGGGGTAAAAGCCCGCGCTCTGTCAAGGGTACTCTTGAATGCTTGCAGAGTAGGTGAACCATGCCTCTTGATTCGTGGTGTAAGCAGATAGAATGGTCAATCATGTTTTCTATCCAATACCAGCCAAAGGGAAAGGAAAGAAGAATATACTTGATTTGTAATTTTTTTTTCAGGTCCGAATCCTCTAAAGTAACATAAAGAATCATAGTATGTATATAACATGTAATGAATTACATGTTTACACTACTTTATATACTGTAAGCAATGAATGCAGTGCTGCAAAGTGCTTAGCGTGGGAAATGCATTCGTTCCCCACCCTAGTCTTCCAAAGAAAAAGTGAGTGAGAAGTGTCTCACCCCAGGCCTGTGCTGGGTCTGTGACAGAGCCAGGATTAGGCTGTTGATTCTTGCAGATGTCCGTTCTGCCACTGCAGTCCCTGCCTGGCACTTGAATGGGATGGTGATGATGAGAAAACGAGTCTTGCTTGGTCACTCTGATAGGTCCCCCATCCCCTGCGTTGTATGCGGCTGTCTGCCACCGGCGGCTGGAATTGCATGCAGCCTCCAGGGATGCAGTGCCTCTTCTCCCACCACTCATCAGCAATGAGGCACTTTTTCACAACTAGTCTGGCAGAGCTTCCAACAAGTTTTGGGTGCTCTTGGTGTTGCAAGAGCTCTTCTTAAACCCTGCTTGTTTATGTCTTCTGTCATACCCTTGCAATCTACCTACGCTGTGATTCAAAACATTTGCAGTGAAGAGGCAGCCTATTGCTGTGATCAGAATTGAATTTTGGTGAGCACGTGCTGCCTTGTCTCTGTCCACCTGTTGTTTCTCCTTGTAAAACCTTTGGGCCCATGAACAAACATTTTGTTGTGGGTGCCCAAGGTCTAGCACAGTGAGTTACTTCTGGGTTTGTGGCCCGTAGACACTGTTGAGTTAGAACTAGCAATGGAGTCAGAGCTTGCGTTCGGTTGCTGCGTGATCGCTTGAGCTCTTGGCTGGGGGCAGTGCTAGCAATGCATCATTAGCAAAGGAGCAATTAAAACAAAAAATCCCAACAAAGAGGAAATTGGGCAAAAACGCCAGGAGGCCAGCGTGGATGAACAAGGAGCTCCTGGACAAACTCAAACACAAAAAGGAAGCCTAGAGAGGGTGGAAGCAAGGACAGGTAGCCTGGAAGGAATACAGAGAAATTGTCCGAGCAGCCAGGGATCAGGTTAGGAAAGCTAAAGCCCTGCTAGAATGAAATCTGGCCAGGGACGTCAAGGGCAACAAGAAAAGATTCTATAGGTATGTCGGGGATAAAAGGAAGATGAGGGAAAATGTGGGCCCTCTCCAGAACGAAACGGGAGACCTGGTCACCTGGGATATGGAGAAGGTGGAGGTACTCAATGACTTTTCTGCCTCGGTCTTCACCGGCAAGTGCTCGAGCCTCACTGCCCAAGCTGCAGAAGGCAAAGGTGGGGACTGGGAGAATGAAGAGCTGCCCACTGTAGGAGAAGATTGGGTTTGAGACCATCTAAGGAACCTGGAGGTGCACAAGTCCATGGGACCCAATGAGATCCATCTGCGGGTCCTGAAGGAACTGGGGGATGTAGTTGCTAAGCCACTATCCATCGTATTTGAGAAGTCGTGGCAGTGCGGTGAAGTTCCCACTGACTGGAAAAGGGGAAACATAAC